>JALLPI010000613.1:0-16966 GCA_036939935.1 Cyclotella atomus | reverse complement strand
TGCTATGTGATATAGAGATTCAGATGGGAGATGGTAAGGTCTTGGAGATTAGGATCAGCGCCTCCGAGGCTGTGATGCGTCGCCGGGCGGGGTGTGGGTTTTCTGAGAAAACTAACATCAAAGGTACTTATCTCCGATAATCGATCAAAAATACGGTGGAATAATATCCTACCTTTTTAGTCGAAACGTCGACCACGTCCTCCTTCCTCTTTCTCCTCTTCCACCTTCCACCTTCCTCAACATACTCTTCAGCCGCCGCGAAACATTCTATTTTATTCACAGAGTTAACCGCAGAAGCATACAGCAGCACCAATGTGCGCCCCTACAACCGCGAAACAACAACCGCAGCAGCAACGACTCCGCAAAATCCTACTCCTCACACGGATAAACATCTTTCTCATCAATCTGGCATTTGCAGTTCTACATGTCATCCTAAAACCAACTGGATTGGAGCCCATCATTTCGGCTTTGGCTGTAGGTAACCTATTCGGTCTCATTCTACCGTGTTTTGGAGTAATTGCAGTCCTGGCCCATATCATTGTTGGACCTATTCTAAATGCATTCCTTCCCAATGCTTATGAAACATACGTCCTGGAGTACAAATGGCATTGGTTCGGTGCATTGTTCTTACTTAACGTGCTAGTAGGACTTATGGACGATTCACATCATGATGTAGAAGGTGCAAATAACAGATTGAAATCAAGTACCAATCCAATCATTCAAGCATCCAATGCATTCTGGATGTCTTCGTTTGAATACGTACAAATGACTGTTAAACCATGGGCAGAAGATGCAACTCTCCCTCCAAATCGTCAATATATTTTTGCATGTCATCCTCACGGTATTCATTGTATGCCATTGGCAATATTTCACGGCAAGGGTACAGCATTTGACAGGCGATTTCCTGGAATTTGCGAGAACAAGCTGAGTGGGCTTGCTGCCTCGGTTGTATTTCGATTGCCTGGAGTTCGGGAGTTTTTCCTATCGCTGCCGTATATTGATGCGAGTCGGCATGTAGTTGAGAGGGCTTTGAGGGCTGACAGGTCTATTTTTGTGTGTACCGGATCTGGTGAAGAATCTCTGTTGACAAAGCCCGGCGAAGATACATTGGTGCTGTCAAGACGAAAAGGATTTGTGCGTCTGGCTCTTTCTTTTGGATGTGATATTGTTCCAATATTTGGAGTTGGCAATTCTGACTTGTTCAAAACCTACTCTTGGGGAATGGGATTCCGAATGTGGCTTCAGAAAAGATTGCACATTTCTATCCCTATCTTTCATGGAAGATACTTGACTCCTCTACCTTACAAAAAGCCTGTGACTGTTTTAGTTGGCGAGCCTCTGTGTTTGCCCAAGCCAAAAGTGCGTGGAGAGAAGCCAGATGATGAATTGGTAGAGAAGTATTTGAAGATATACATTGAGAGAGTTAAGGAGTTGCATAAGCAGAACACAGTCGGAAGAAAGCTGCAAATCATTTAAGTGAAACTGAGAAGTATACATCATGTAGCAATGGCTCAATAATGGTGTGACCTATAGGGCAGTACCGCTATTTTGCTATCATCACAACGTCTCCCGACTTATAGTCCCCGATAAGTATCAAGAACCTATTAGTAATCAACTGAGAAATTGCCGCAATTTTCTCTACACCGAATTTTCCTGCCAAATAGCCAACATGTATGGAATACCTCGCTATGTCATTGACAATGCTCCAATTATTGTGCGATGAAGCTGTCGTGACCCCTAACATCCCGTCACGAATGCAGCATGGCATTATTCCATATCCAGTATTGATTGATCGTGCCTTCGTCAACACAAATGGTGAAAGTTCATTGCATCCGTGTAGACACATGAGATAATCTCCACTCTTTGGCTGGAAGCAGTCTGATGTTATATCACCCACCACAAATGAAACATTTGCTGTCACTGATGAGTCGTCGTCATTTGCTTTCTTGCCAAACTTTTCAAATCCATCACGATAGGTTGACCAACACTGCCTTTCTTCTTTATCTATGCAAATGACTCTGATTGATGAAAAGCGATAGCTCAATAATAGACCACCTAATGCATGCCCACAAGCTAGATCATATATTACCATGTTCTTCTTGCGGTCTCCTGTTGGGTCTTTTTCTTTGCTCAGAAGTGAATTGATATCAGCACCTATGAGTGTAAACGCTTCAAGAGTTTCGCATAACTCCTTGGTGCGCAGCTGTCGAGGAAAATTCTCTGCAATCCAAAACAATACATCAGCAAGTTCCGCGGATCCGGGGCAACGATCAATTATGTAGGCTCGAAGTTGCTGTTTTAATGTTCGCGGCAGATCGTCGACCATTGAATTGGAGTCTATGGCATTTTGGCTTCGTGGCAGACTTGAGAAAAGTTCATCCCATCGTTGTCTTCGCTTACCACTTCTGGTCCAATCAGTGGGCATGTCCGAAGCATTTCTTTTTGATCCGATCATGATATGGGTGAACGAGGAATGAAAAGCTTCAGCTTGGGTGACAATCCAGGTGCCGTCGCCGGTGCCGACGGGCGATGGTGGATGGCAGGAACCCATGATAAAGTAGGGGTAATATAATTTTGTACAAAAGAAGCTATAAAAAGTATGGAGATATTTACCTAAGTAGTATTGTAGTAGCCCTAGAGAGACTCACCTCTCAAACAGCCAGCTGAACACATCATCACGCTGCCTCGCTGTTATGTTGCAGTCCATCCGTGTGGTAAAATGTCAGCCAAGATAAACATAGCTTCCTCCACTCACTCAACCGAGGAGTTAGCTGCAATTGTCTTAGACTACACAACAATTGCCATCAAGTCCACTAAACAGCTATTTGGTGGATACAGTGGGTCATCATACCTTATCACACTCAACACTAACGTCTTTCCGACTCAATATGTGCTCAAAGTGAGCAACGGTTACAGTTTCAATGATGCCGAATTCATGTGCCGCACTGCTGCTTATCTCGGTACTGTTCGGTATCGAGAATGCTGTCTACCCGTTGCTAAAAATAAGAATACTAGGACAGGGGATGACGACTTTGTGTATGCATCTCAAAAAGAAAAAAGTGGCATACCAAGTTTCCTGTTGACTTATGTCGAAGGCCAACAAGCTGACAAAGTTATGAGAGATAGTCCTGATTTGGCAAGTGTCGTCATGCGTGGAATTGGTGGTGGATTAGGGAAAATGCATGCCTCTTCATCCGGTATTGACATGGGCAAGGCACAACAACTTCGTTTGAGATGGTACGAAACAGATGGAGGGTGCTGTGACGTCCAAGAGCAGTACACAAATAAAATATTGGAGAAGATAATGGCTGATTCTGATGCAAGAGAACATGAGTTTGTATCTTTCTATCAGAAAGAACTGGCGGATCTGAAGAGGGAGATTCAATTGGTCAAGGATGGAAAGTTAGGAATTGGAATCACTCATGGAGATCCATTTGCAGACAATGTAATGAGTAATCCTGACACTGGAGAGCTCGTGGCTTTTATTGATATGGAGGATGTGTGTGTTGGTCCACTCTTATTTGATTTGGCGTGTTGTGCTATCGGCTGTTGTTTTAAGGAAGGAGAAGAAAAGGATGATTTGACTGGCAAATTCAAGCAAGTATTGGATTTTGATCTACTTTCAGCCTTGTTGGAAGGATATTGTGGGGTCAGGAAACTGCCCATTCTGGAAGTTGAGCACTTAGTTGCATACATGCGCCTTACTCTGTTGTGTAACACCAGTTGGAGGTTTGTTAAGTTCAACATCATGCAAAAAGAAGTTCCTGAAGAGGCGAAGAACTCATACTATGAGCTCCAGGAGAGGATCAAACATTTACACAAGGAGGCAGTGGAGGCTCAAATTATGAAAGTGCTGAATGAATGCTGAAAACTCTGTGTTAGGATTACCATGTGTTTTGTTGCTAATTGTTACTGTAAGGCTATAACGACATGATCATACAGAGTTGTACACCAGCAAGGTTCCGATAGCAAGATGGACTCTCACTGTAGCATATTCTACATTGTCGAGTGATATGAACCGCCGTCTAAGTCAGTCGAGTAATCTTAGAGCCATCAGGTGTCAGTTCTTCTTGCTCGTGCCTTCGTTTGTGAGATGAGTTACTTGCTACTGTTGCCTCTTGATGAGAAGAAGGCGACTCATCAAGTTTCTCTTCTATGACTACAGGTTTTTGGCTATCACCGCCGCCATTCATATTTCTATTAGGAGCAACCAGAGATGCTCTCAGTTGGTTCAGACGCAAATGAGCGAGATTTCTAAGATCAGGATCTTTCGTCGTATCTTGAACAATTTTCTCGTTGACAATCACTTCCGCATGGTGTTGTGATTTCTTACCAAACTCTTTGGGCCAAAACGGAGGAAGAGTTTCGAAAGATTGAGTGAGACGGCCACCTCTTGCTTTCAGTACACGTTCGATGAGGTCAATTGCGTTGCTACTGAGAATGACTGAGTCGTCTTCATCTGGAATCGCACTCTCACCAATGTCCAATCGAACGAGGGATTTCAATTTCACGACGCAGAGAGGGACAGCAGATTCGTAGTAGATTTGTTCGTCACCAGGAGCGATTTCCCCTTCAATAGGATATCGATTTGATAATGCATATGATATATCTAACCGCTCAAGGGATGGAAACGAGTTACCTATGGCCTCGAAAACCTCTGGCAATACCACCAAGCCAGGGCCGAATGACAGCACTTTCAAGTTCCTCATTTTAGATGCAAGTTCGTGTATAAAGATCTCAGTAAGAGGACGTGGTAGACTGTCACGACGCCCCAGTGACCTCAAATCGATCTCCAAGTATAGTTCCTCCAAATTATCAATACTTCGCACATGTCTCAATAGTCCAAACTCCTCAGCAACATAATTTATATCGTTGTAATCATGCAAAAAGTTCAGAAATCGCCCCAGACTCCCCCTTGCATTGCCGCAATACATCAAGCTTCTCATGCCCCCAGCATCTGGCCGAATCTTCTTTAACATATCCTCCCTCCAATTTTCAGTTTCTCTAATCTCCATATCGGCCGGAACATTCCACATTTTTCTTTTTGGATAGCTATAAAACGCTTTGGTCTTGGTAACACCCATTATCATCCGGCCCATTTCAATATCATACACGTTCTGATAATTTTCCATCTTCTCATCAAAGTAATCCTTATAGGCCGGCAAAGAATCCTTGTGCTCTAGGTACTCTTCGTAGTCGACCGCATCTATTGTCACTGTCTGGCGTCCATCACTTTCCTGCCAGGGTGGACCATCAATCTCCTCAAACCCATCAAATATTGATAATTTATCTCGCTCTATTCTGGCAGCATTGATCGCCTCTTCCCAGCCTACGAAGCCCTCGGGTGGTCCCAACACTGTCATTTTTTCATTGTAATACATTAGGCAACGAATAATTCCATTCATTTGCATCTCTCCATCGTTTATGACTGGAAAATCACGAAATGTCAAATGAGATGGATAGGTAGTCTTCAATATTATGAACCGGTTGCTGCATTCTTCATCCTCCCATGAATCGTAGTAACGATCCTCTGACTCATTAGCCGCGTATCTTTTATCCAAATAGTCTGGTGTGGGAGGCATCCCATCATCCCCCTCATATTCTTTGGCTTCGTTTTCCAACCCCTCAAGTTCACGCTGTAATCTACTCGATTTGTCCCTAATGTTTGATGGTCCGGCCCTAATTTGTGGGGCAATATCCACATGTCTAAATCCTGCTGAAAAGTCATCAAGCTGTTTCGATAAATTAACGGAAGTCTTCCCAAGGTTCTCTCGTGTTCGAATCGGTGTGGCCATTACAGTTGGAGAATCTATCTGTTCAGAGTTGTACATGCTCCCCGAATCACTGCTGCGGCTGCTACTGTCTATACTGCAACTTTCGTCGACTGCACCATTTTGAACTCTATCAGCTGCTTCTGCTAATATATTTAACTGAACGGCAGCCATTGGCTGTGATACCCCGCTTTCGCGGGGAGAGCAGTCCGAGGCAGAATCAGAGATGGCCATACTGTCGTTTAGTTGCTGGTCCGGATCAAACCGTTGTGGACTTGGTTGATGTCGAAGTGGGGAGTTTAACGGCCGTGCTGGCGATTGAGGAGCAGGAGGAAGGGGAAGGGGACGAGGCCGAGGTGGGGACGACGGATTTTGCATTTTGGCGCGGGGTGGTGTCAACTTTTTCGGGTCGCGCCGCTAGAGAGCTGAGATGAAGAAATCGCGGAGGAGCTACGTTGCAGCACGAATGTCAAAGCCCATAACGATGGTGTTTCGCTTTGTTGTGGGGATGAGGGGGTGGAGGCCGGTGAGCGTGATGTGGATTGTGGTGTGAAAACGGGAGAGAGGGAGAGAACACAGCGCTGAAAACCAACAGGCGAGAACCCTGGCAATAAAAAGCCGATTTAAAGGCCACTGAGTCTACGCTAACCTGTTTTTTACCCAGTACGCGCTGCGTGTAAACCCGTAAACAGGGTAATTGGCGGGGCACTCAAAGCGCCGCCTTCCCCCATCCCTACCCATCACCCGACGGCTCCTTTGCAAGCCAACAAGAGAAGCCAAGCCGCCGCTACAACACCTATCATGACAAGGCTGTTGATATATCTCAGTCTCTTGAATGTTTCACTTGCGTTTTATACGTCAAAATCGTTAGCGCTGAAAAAAGTAGTACAGAAATGTCATTTTCAGGAAGATGTTGATACTACTTCATCTTCATTTGATGGCAGTGCAAATGTTGGCTTTGTAGATATTTGCAATGGCTTCGGGAGTTCCAGTCTTGATCGTCGCACTGCTCTGGTAGCCGGTGCATATCTCGCTTCATTTGGTATAATGATGCCACCAGACGGCGTATATGCCATCGCTAGTCCGTCACCAGATGTACTACTCAAGTCTTTTGATGGCAAGACCATCTCTATGCCACTGATTGCATATTCCTTCTACAAAACATCACCAGAGCAAGCACCTCGTGGTCTTGCATTGGCTTTGAGGGCAGGTGTACGCCACTTTGATTTGGCTACAGACTATGGCAACTTTGATGAAGTTGCTCCAATCCTAAAACAGTACTGGAATACTGGTAAGATAGATTGGAAGTTTGAAGATGAAAAGGAAGAACTACTGCAGCTATTGGATAGGACTAAAAAAGCTGCCGGTAGCTTCCGAACAAAAATGGACGGGAAGCAAAGGAGGCAAGATATATTTTTGACATACAAGCTATCCAACGATGAACAATCTACAGATCCATCTTCTATCAAGAACAAAGTGGAAAGTATACTCTCGCAGCTCGATACACCGTGCATCGATTTAGTATCTCTTCATTCACCATTACCTGGCTCCGAGCGTAGAATTTCCACGTACAAAACTCTATTGGATCTGAAGGAAAAAGGCCTCATTCGAGCTGTCGGCGTGTGTAACTATGGTTTGTGTCATTTGAAAGAGTTGTCAGCAAATGGTTTCCCATTACCTGCAGTTAATCAACTTGAGATAAGTCCGTTCAATACTCATGATCCAATAGTCAGGTACTGTAAAGAGAGCAGCATACAAGTATCATGTGCAGCGTGGTCGAAGTTGAGCAGTGTTAGTGGACCGGTAGAGCAATGGGCCAAGCTTGGCGAGCTTGCGAAAGATAAAGGTGTGACAAAAGCACAAGTATTGGTGAGATGGGCATTACAAAAGGGGTTTGGATGCGCTCCTAGATCAGGAACCGGGTCAAAGCTAGAGGTAAGGTAGTTGAGAAGTAGCTCATCTGCTCTTATCATATATTATTATGCTGACAAGACATTTCATCTGAATCACTCTCAGAGAATCGCTGTTGCTGAAAACTCTTTCGGAGGAGTTGTGAACTTCAACTTATCGGAAAATGATATGGACCTGCTGCGTTCTCTTGATGTAGATTACAAAGCTGGCAAACTTGGACGGCGGGATGGGTGGAAAGATGAAGATGTTACAAGTGATAGTTGGGATCCTACTGACGCTTGCTAAATGCATGCCTTTTTTAAACTACATATGAATATGCCTAAATCTACTTCGAATCACTGATCAATTGTCATGAAAGAACTTATCAAGGAATTGACATGTCCACGTAATAATCATCTCGTGGACCTCAACTCCATCAGCCATTCCAACACCAAAGTACTCAGGGTATTTCTTCAATATCCATTTAGGAACAAAGAACACAATATCGAGGATGTTGCAGTGCCTAGTATTGGGAAGAACGTGCATCTCATAACGGTTGCCTGGAATCTGATTTGCTAACTGGCAAGTTGCATCATAACAGTCAGTCCAAGCTTTAAAACCGGCAGACACTATGAATAATGATGGAATGCCAAAACCGACTTTTGCACCTGATGAAATGTATGCATCAGGAGGAAAATGTATATTATCATCGTCTGACGCATTACCGAGGTTGAACCAACCATCTAAGAGAAGAGCGCACTGGAATTGATCTGGTCTTTTTGTTGCGGCCAAAACGCTTGTAGCAGCTCCATAACTAGATCCAGATGCGATAACATTCCTTCCATCTAAATTGTTACATATCTCCTTCAAAACAGGATGATTCTTAAGTTGAATCACACCATCAGAGCTGTTTTTATCACTGCTCAAGTTCAGCAGCCAATCACATGCATCTAAGAACTCGTTCGCACGAAACTGAACTTGTTCACAATACTTTTGAGCTGCGCACCAACGCGGAATATTGTCAATATACTTCCAAGACCCATCAGGCAGTTGCGCAATGCTGGCTGAACCATCCCGATGAAGAACACTTGCTACAACATACCCCTTCTTTGCCAGAGCCGTGCAAAAGATACTATTCTCTTCACCAGTTGCTGCCAGTCCATGAGAAAAGATTACAAGCCTTTGCTTTGTCTTGCCGACCTTATTCAATTTCAATGCCGAAGGCGGCAAATATTTCTATTGCACAGTTGAATCATCTGTTACCAAAGCTGTATGTGGCAAATAGTGCGCAGGGAGTAACAGCATTATCATCCAAATGATTGGTCTAATGATGAACCTGAAAATATATGTATCATGAGGAACTACTGTACTATGAACAAGTCCTTCCAGAACATAGCGTACGCGGATTCTATCAATGTAATAATCAGCTTTTTTCGGGGTTACATTCGGATCTGATAAAGTTGCAGGAAAGAATAATCGGATAGCTGGGCGATCCCATGTTTGAGACGGAAGGTGAAGGACACCAACATGCGGGGCGTCACCAGTTATCAGGCGGTCCGGCGAATAAAATGTTTTGCTCATGGATGTATGAATTTTGTGACGGTATGTGATGTCTCTCGATAAGTACGGTACTCGCCCTACGTTACCTATGGATTACCAAATACTCCGAAGCGAGGAGACTCCAGCTACATTTTTTGACTGTGCAGGCTTCCCCTTCCCCATCTACAGCGGATATATTATCTTTGCAGATCCTTTTGTCCAATAATAAACATTATGGCTAGCTAAGTAAGAGCAAATGCATTAACATTACACAGTACATAAGCAAAAAATGTCTATGCAGTTTCTCATTTTGAAGCTCGTAGCGCAAACATTGATGCAATGATACAATCCTGAACAGCAACACCAGATGAATCGAATACAGTAAACCTGGCGTCATTGTCGTCATTTGATCGCCAAGACTTCTTCTCTAATACTAACTCTCCCAGTTCCGTTATGCTTTCCAATGACACTAGACCTTGTTTAATAGCATCTTCGAATTCGCCACGCTCCTGGGTCTGAATTCGACTATCAGCCACAAGTAAATCTGCCGCAGCAACCAACTTTGGATCTAGTTCTAATTTTCCTGTTGAGTCCGAGCCAATGCATGTTATATGTAGAGGTCTTTTCGAAAGCTTGCTTCCATCAAGTTTTAGCAAAGGCACTCTAGAACTGGTTGTTGTCACAATCAATGGACAGTACCACTCATTTGTTGGAGGTTGCAACAGGTGTTGGGAGCTTTCAACAGGAGTCACATTCCATCCTTCTGCTTCCATATCTTTGATGAATTGTACTGTATTCTTCTCCGTCCTGCCCCAAACACGAACATTTCTACACCCAGTGACATGGGCAAGGTACTGAAGTTGGTACCTCGCCTGTACACCTGTACCAAGCACACCAATACAAGCAGCCTCATCAGACAAATCTGGAGCTAACATTCGCGCTGCCACAGCTCCGACCGCAGCGGTTCTTAGTTCTGTCAGCAATCCATCATCCAGCAGCAGCATCTCGAATTTGCCCGTCTTTTGTGAATAAAGTTGCATGAGTCCACTGTTGGGATGTGGGTTGCCACCAGATGCAATCTTGATTACATAATGATCACCTCCCGTTATGTAACCTGATTTGACACATGTTTGGGCACTGTAGTTATCAACATTCACAAATGGTGCCATGGGAGGTGCTCCCAACGTTTGGATTGGGGCTGCGTTGAAATTGCCTTTGGAATATGCGACGAATCCTTCTTGGATGGCGTCGATGAGTTCTACTGCGAATTGAGGATCGGATACGACCGATTCAATGTCTTCAAGAGTGTAAATTGTTGGTATTTCTTGTGGAGGCGCCATGATGGGAGAAGGAGGAGGTACCAAAAGGAAGTGAAAAGGGACATCTCTCTAGAGAGAGCTAGAGAGAGAGAAGGGCAGGGGAGAGGAGAGCCTCCGCTTCCCGCGCGTTTTTTGGAGAGCAAAAGCCAAAAGCGAAAGCGAAAGCGTCACTTCCTACAACAAAGACAACCCAAAGCAGTAAACAAATGCCCAGCAGCCACGATGTTACTTAATCGATCCTTTCATTCGCCACGCAGCCTAATCACAGGCGATGCCCCTTATGTCGGTGTCCTTGACCTTCCATCGAGAGGAATACATCGGCCACCAATGCGATTGTTCTTCCCTGCGTCCATAGCTGACTCAGAAACGCCCAAGAAGGCAAACTACTTTGTCGGCAATAGAATACGCTATGTTCTAGAAGGGCTCTCTCATATTGGTTTTGCTCGTCACCATACAAAGATATTCAGATTTGTCGTTAGACCATTCATTTGGATGTTATCTCTCTTCTTGCCTCCACGGTACTTAAAGATTCCCGAGACAGCTCTAGTTACGAAGAATGCACCAGCCAAATATCTACCGCCCTCGGCATTGAAATTAAATAAGGTCGGCAAGACAAAGCAAAGGCTTGTAATATTTTCTCACGGACTGACGGGTACTGGCGAAGAGAATAGTATCTTTTGCACATCTCTGGCAAAGAAGGGGTATGTTGTCGCAAGCTTGCACCATCGTGATGGAAGCAGCAGTCGCGTGCCCATGCCTGATGGATCTTGTAAATTCTATGAGCACTTTCCTAGTGGTGAAGATTATAACCCACAAGATCGCCTGGATCAAGTGAAAGTGCGATCGTCTGAGATGTTAGATGGATGTGATTGGCTACTGAGCTTGAGCAGTGATAAAAATACCTCTGACAGTGAACATGAGTTGCAAGAACAGTATCCTGTTTTGAAAGAGATATGCAACAATTTAGACCAACGGAGTATCATTGCCTCTGGATTTAGCTATGGAGCTGCCACAAGTGCCTTAGCCGCAACAATGAGACCAAAACAGTTTCAATGCGCAGTTCTTCTGGACGGTTGGTTTCAGATTGGAGTTGCCTCAAAAAACTTAGATATTGACTTTCCTCCGGACGCATTCAAAACAGAGACAAACAAAGGCTTTGACATCCCGTCACTGTTCATCAACTCTGCAGCTTTTGAAAGGTGGACAAAAGGATACGATGCAACAAGTCGACTGGCCAACCAGATCTCAGACAACGGTTCTGAAATGCACGTGATCCCAGATACGATGCATCAAAACTTTATTGATTTCACATTTTGGATGCCGAAGCGGATCTTGAAAAAGTTCCCTAAGTACTTTGGGATGGGAAATGCAGATCCGTACAAGGTCCATGAGTCAATCATGAACTGGACTTTTCAGTTTCTTGACAAGCACTTTCAAGACTACTAATATTACTTACAACCCGTCAAAAGTGCTGGCATCTACTTAAATCTTCGTATTGATACACCCCACAATTACATAATCAAAACACGAGGAAGACTTCACTAATGCCTAAAGAGATACATGACGACCTTCTTTCAAACTCCGCTGGACAGCCTCAATATCCAGTGATGGATCCTTATAAAACTGAGTAGTGTGTGGCCCATTAGTCTGGTCTGCATCTCCGCCACAGCCTCCTCCTCCTTCTCCGCATGGATAGTTATTTGCTACAGTGAATTGACCAGGTGTCGCCCACGCAACTGAAGACTCAATGCCTAGTAAATTTCTGCCTGTGAGAAGCCTGAGGAAGCCCATTTCTCCCCAGTACTGTCCCCACGAGTTACGGACAATCCAATATTCGTCACTAGACTCGTCAACACCCCACCCTACAATACTGACAATGTGATCAGGAATCATGTCTAAAAGTCCACCATCTTTAATAACTCCTCCTTTGTACTCTAGCAGAGGATCTGCGTTGATAACTGCAGCCACAGGACCTCGGGCATAGATCTCTGCTTTGATTTTGTGCACTCTATTCCAGGACAGCAGATTGTATGTTCCATATTCTGCTACTGTAGCATTAGGAAAGATGTCAATCTGAAAGAAAGTAGTTGAATTGGTACGTTAAGTTGAGTTCTGGCGACAAGCATTCCATATCATATTGAAACATTCAGAGTGAATAAAGCCCTTACCTCAGAGCAAGTCCCACCCTTCGAGGCAAAAGTGCTGCATGTTCTGCAAACATTGTGCTTGCTGCAGGAAGTATCAACGGCGCTGCAGAATCCTTCATCACTGTCATCAGAGCATGCTAGATAAGGCATGCACGTATCATATGGGATAAATCCCTGCGCCTGTAACACATTCAAGTGGTTATTGTAATGAAAATAGACTTTGTGGCATGGATTTTTATAACAACAGTAGTAAAACTAACCTTGACAAACTCATAGAGTCCCGTATGCGAGCCTCCCCAGCAGGATCCAGCAACACCTAAAAGAAACAATGAAGTTTAAACACCGCTATACCAACAACTTCTACAAACAGTTGTTATGATAAGATGGTACATGAAACATCTTACCTCCTCCACAGTTCAGGACCCACTGGATACTCAAGTTGATGTCATCACCAACGGCGTTCCTGGCAATCTTGATACGATCGGCCAGGGCAGATAAGGAGCCATGTGCCCAACTAAAAATAGCGTATCGATGTGTAAGTCTTCAACATGTCATGTGTCGACAAACTCACAAGAAGTAAACACTCACCAACTCCCACAATACTGAGGAATGTGTTGATTGAGCGAATGGGTCAAGAACGAATGACCTGAGACATTGCGCCAGTCCCATTCTTTGGGTAGATCTTCTTCTGCAATGTATCTGGGGTGAAAAACGACAGTTCAGACAAAATTCTAGATGCAGTAGAACATTTGCAAAACAATCGACTTACTCGTGAGGAAGGGGAGAGAAGTAGTTGTCCGTGACAGTGTGCCCTTCCAACATAACAAACTCGCTTATACGACGAGCGTCCCCTTCGTCCGCTGCCATAGAGGCCGCTAGGAGGGAAATGATTAGGGTGGAGAACTTCATGGAGAATACGATGGAACTGTGTGTGCTTTCAAACAATCAAGAAGTGGTTCAATCAATTTTCTGTACCTTTAAATTTTAAAAGTATATATTAGTAATTGCTAGATTAAAAGTCAAGACAATAAAGGTAAAAGAGACTCTCCCTCCCTCTCTCAGCTCTCTCTCTCCCTCCTCCCTCTCCACCTTCTATACCATATGCCGCTTGTCAAAGTATTTGCCCGGGCAGGCATGACCAAAGCCATACCTCTGGTACCCCTGCAATCGAAACTGTGCCAAATCTGGGGCACAAAGCCGGAGACAACGAAACTCATGCGATCACGCGTTGAAGACTGGACATCCGATCATAGAGAAGATGTCTTCATTGACATTCGTGCGTATGGAAAGCCAGAGCGTACTCGAGAGTTTGTGCTGAATGGTATGTCGGATGTACAGAAAGCTTTTGCGGACTTTGATTTAGTAGCAAATGTTAGATTGGAAACTTATGATGGCGAGAGATACTTTCATGTGCCACCTAAAGCTTAATGGTGTTATTGGCTAAAATATTGCTAAGTTTGGTTGCAACAAAATTACCGCCATACAGAAGCAGATGTTGCCTTGGCTCTTGTATTGTCTGAAATAATTACTGCTGAGACAAGTCCATCTATTCTAAGGCTTTAGAGTGTGAATTACATACAAGACATTATCTCCATGTTGAGTCTACTGAAGAAGCAAACATTGCATGCTATGTTGGCAGGAGATTCATTTACCAAAATGAGCTTCTTTACTAAAACTTGACTAGGTACATAAAGGCGCTTATAACGGCTCTCGACATTGATGCATGCCTTCATCTCCTAGAGTTACATAGATGGAACACGACAACTTGAATTTACATACACTCTAATTCAAATCCACTAAAATCTGTATTTCACGATCGTCACATCATGTTTAGAATCTCATGGACTCTTCCTTATTGGATTTACCCATTGACAATGAGTATGTCTTATCACTCTTGGCTTCTTTGATTGGTGCTGACATTACTTGAACCTTTTCTGCCTTGGCATCAGCTCTACGACACGTTAAATTATTCACAAATGAGATGATTCAAAAATAGCTAAGACACTAAAAGTTACAATCAATGCCACTCACACTGACATGACCTTGGATGCCTTGCCTGCAACAGATAGATCCTTGTCTGCCTTGCCAACGCTCATGTCTTGCTTGAAGGCTTTTGCTTCAACAGCAGGCGCTGACATTTCTTCCTTAGAGGTCTTCGCTTCGACACTCATGGCTGGATCTTTAGCAACTTTGGCTTGGATAGACATGTCTTCCTTCCTGGCCTTGGACTCCATCGACATGTCTAACTTTTCAGCTTTCGCGCTACGAACAACAAAGATAGTCGTATATTATGATGAGAGGTGAATTATTAATCTTCGTCGTAGGCACAAAACCTGCACTTACTCAACAGACATGGCGGGCTTATCTGCTTTGGCTTCCACGCTCATGGCAGACTCGCCCTCCTTATCGCTTTTGCTCACTGACATAGCTGGCTCTTTGCCGACCTTCGATTCAACACTCATGACTTCCTTCTCTGCCTTGGGCATGGACATGATCTTTTCAGCTTTGGCACTGTAATAGAAGACAGAAGGTTAGAGTTTTCCTTGGGCTGCATGGTAAGTAGGTTATCGGAGCCACTTACTCCACTGGCATGCTTTGGGCCTTGGCAATCTTGGCTGCCTTGGCAACAGACATGGCTTCAGCCTCCTGTATAGACATGTCTTCCTTAGAGGCCTTCGCTTCAACACTCATGGCTGGATCTTTGGCAACTTTGGTTTGGATAGACATGTCTTCCTTCCTGGCCTTGGACTCCATCGACATGTCTAGCTTTTCAGCTTTCGCACTACGAACAACAATTGGAGTAATTCATGTAGAAAGATGAGATATGCAATGCAAGATAGGGTGGAATTAAAACCATGATATGTACTTACTCAACAGACATGACGGGCTTATCTGCCTTGGCTTCGACACTCATGGCGGGCTCGCTCTCCTTGTCACTTTTGCTAACTGACATGGCGGGCTCTTTGCTGACCTTAGCTGTAACGCTCATGTCCTCCTTTTCGGCTTTAGGAACGGACATGACCTTTTCAGCTTTAGCGCTGTACAATTGCAAAGTCACTTAGAATACGGCCAATATAAAGAAAAAGACGTTATGGCCGCTCATTACTCACTCCATGCTAAGAGCCTTTCCTGCTTTGGCCATAGAGACCTCCTCGAACTCGGACATAGATTCTTTACCGGCCTTGGATGGAGATGGCTTGAAAAGCTTGGTTGCCTTACTTGCAACAGACATTGCCAGTTCCTCCTTAGAGGCCTTCGCTTCGACACTCATGGATCCTTCATGATGCTCTAGATTTCTCAATCTTTGAGGAGATGCGACCGCAGTGGTAGCAAGAGAGGCGAATAGAAGGTAAGAGAGCTTCATGTTTAGTTATTGGGTAATGGGTTGTATTAAAGGTGCAAATTCGAAGATTGTTGCAGTAGTTGATGGGAGTGCGATTATATGGCAACGAAGCGAACAGGATGCACCTGCCAGCTCGGGCGGAGATCGGCACAACATCTTCTTAGAGGCTCTTATCTTGACATCTTAGACAAGCCAAACTCTTCAGGCTGTGAAGTTGGGAATTGGTCTCATTCACCTGCCCATCAAAAAGTGGCGGAAGAACACATTTGAACGGATTGGCATCAACACAAAGGTAGAATTGAGGAATAATGGCCTAAAATTAAGCAGATGGCTTATTTAGTTTGGCATCTTTCCTTTAGTCCTTTAGACTCCCGTTGGGCCCATTTTGAATGCCAAAATTTCTCGGATTTGAAATTTCGCGCCATCTCCGCCCCTACCTTTTATCTACCTAATCAAGAACAAGTTCAGCCTACCTACCGGATGTATCTAGTTGCCTCCAGCATGCCACAAGGACAGCCCCCCCCCCCCCCCAATTGGACGGAACAGTTCACTAATCATCAGGATAGCAAGCCAAGTAGCACCGCCATTGAATGGACGGGTTATGGTTATGACAGCATTACCTCCAGTGAAGCCCAACGACAACCCCCCGGGTGGACCAAACAGTTTGACAACCACCACGACAGCGACCCCGATGGCAAGTTCTATGATATTCATGATGATCCCGATTATCTTGAGAACGATAACTTCAAGAATGCAGAAACCAAGCATTTCAATGCTGAAATGAGAGAACAAGTTGATACCGACGAAATGATGGCAGAGATGGAAAAGAACAACCAAAAGAGTGACCCGCTCGGTGTTCTACAAGATCATCAGAAGCATGCCTCTGGCCCAACTAAGCCATCAGGCTGTCATTTTCTGATTTTCCTATCCGTATCTTAACTCGAAGCGTGACTTGCC
>JALLPI010000612.1:0-22186 GCA_036939935.1 Cyclotella atomus | reverse complement strand
AATTTTGACGTTGATCATGTTGTGATGTCGTGAGACAACAGATGAACTTTCCAGACAGAGCGTCTCTGCAGGTACCTACCTCTACTTAGTCATCTGTACGTATCTCATCAAACCATTTGTCAACGTTGTTCAACACCCACTCTAAGAAATCCACCAGTCAAACAAATGCTTTTCCTGCTACCCAATTGATAAGCATGATAAATCTTACTTGAAATTGGAAGTGGATAGAATAATGTCTAAACTCGTGTCATAAAAATGTCTCACCTATTCTGTAGAGAAAATGAGAAGAGTGTTATCCACAGAAACAGAAGAGGCTGATATCCAATTTCCTGCAAAGAAGGTCACTTACCCATTTGGAGATCCTGCGAAGGATCTGTTGAAAGAAGATACAAGGAGTGGTCTTGCCTATGAACTAAAGCCTCGAACTTACCTTGGACCTCGTTGGCATTGACGACGGCATCATATGAGCAAGCTACAGCAGTCCTGATCGGCGAGGTAGTGATTGAAATGAGGGCAATGAATAATGGCTGACTGAGCTGCTGTTGGCTGATGGCGGATCGATGGCAGGCCATGCTCATGGGAGCGCTGCTACACTGTTGTTGCAGAGAGTCTCTGCAGATATCTACCTCTACTTATCTATTCG
The DNA here is from genome assembly GCA_036939935.1 of Cyclotella atomus. NCBI lineage: Eukaryota > Bacillariophyta > Thalassiosirophyceae > Thalassiosirales > Thalassiosiraceae > Cyclotella > Cyclotella atomus. The sequence continues at coordinate 21,543 of JALLPI010000612.1, read as the reverse complement.
TACGTATCACGCCCTCCCACATTTTCCAACTTCCAACGTTGTTCAACGCCAACTCAGACAGCAACCATGGCGCTCCGCATGATAGGCGATAAAGTAATGGGCCTCGTGGCCAATCAGTACAAGGCTGCGTTGGGAACTCAGCTGGCCACCTATGGTGAGTTCATTGTTCCGAGATGGTGTCTGTCGTTATAGCATTCGGGGGGGGATCTTCAGCGATCGATGGAAACCGACGAGAGGATGCGGCTTTTGAGGACGAAAGAAGATCTGCGTACAAATAGACGGGGCGTCTATTGTATTTAGATTTTATTTTGCATGAGAAGATGTTAGATGTTTGTATCAGTCGGGGCGGGTGTTCACCTACGATACCGACCCACCTCGAATCTTTCCCGAAAACTAAAACGACGTAAAAAACAATCGATCTTATCAAAGTTGGCAAACTGGAAAGCACATTATTGAAGAGGGTTAATGAATTGGGTTGATACTGAAGTGCTAGTCAACATTCAATAAAATGTACTATCAATCTACTGGGGCATCCTGGGGGAGATGTGTTGTGATTTTTGTCTTTGAACACTGAAACTTTTTCTTTCTTCTCTTTCCTCTAACTCTGAACATTACCTTCATCCAGGACTCCGATACGAAGACCTTCTCATCGAAGAAAACCGTGAAGTCCAAGAAGCACTCGAACTGGCCGACCCCGCAGTTCAAACTGCCCGTACCCGTCGAATTAAACGTGCCATTGACCTCAGTTACAAAAAGAAGAGTATGAAGGATTATGCTCCCGATCAGGACAACGATATGTTTAAGAAGGAGATTTATGTCGACATTGAAAAGATTCGTCAGAGGGATCAGGAGTATGCTCAGTTGAATGCCCACAACAAAATGTAAGACTATGGATAAGGGGTGTGAATTATTTCAGATGCGTGAGGTCATATCATGTGTGGTCAGGTTGTCTAATTATTTATAGACATGTGCTTGGAAGTTATCAGTTATGAGTAATCAGGTATTGGTTAAATGAAACAGGAGTTTTTAACTGTTGTATCTACCAATTCCAATGAGAAGTTGGAATTTCTCGCTCACGCAAAATATTACAGAATAACATACATTCAAAGTAATGTCTCAGCACGACCGATTAGCAAGAATCTTGGCAACAGTCTCATATGTTAGGAATCCTATTGCCGACGCTAGAGACAATTCAAGCGAGTGGAACTGGTAAGATTATGATTTGTTGCCATGAAAAAGAAAGTAGAAATCCTCACCTGGAATAGACCGCAATAGTTTCAGTCCAAAGCCTCTGTATAATCCATAAACGACCCTTCCATTTGCTTCGTTCACCAAGTCTTGGGCAGTTAAAATGACGCCCTTTCCATTACCTGCTTGGATTCTCGTTTTGATCAAGTCAAAAGGATAACCCACCAACCACGCCATTGTTGCTGCAAATGTTCCAGATAGCATGGGGACGGCAATATCCTTGTTGCTTATTTTTTCCGTGGAAGAAAGCTTAGTCTTGCAATAATCATAACTAACAAACCAAACCCCGTGTGGAATCCCATCCCTGCGTGAGAAAAGGGAATCAATGAATTGAAATGTTGATTCAATACTTACATAAAAGAGGACACTTCAACAGCTCTTACCTCAGCAGAGTTGCTCCCAGACCCTTCCATGCCAATGGAGTGTGAAGTGAGGCAGCTACAGTTGTTGTAGCTGCAGTTAGGGGTTTGTTCTTGACTTGCTGCGAAACTTTAATCAGTTCAACTGGAGACATGACGAATGACTGGAGAACGCCACCTGAAAATGCGTACATTCAAAAAGAGGATTAGTAGCGCTCATTCGCAGGAGACTATGGTTATTTGAACTTACCAGTACATCCACCAACAAATACACCACACAAAACATTACTCGACGAAGCCCCATCAGTCTCATCATCACCAAAACTGAATCGTTTACCCACTCCATATCCTGTCATCAGTAAAGCATTCTGTAGAGGCACCGCGCCAATCATAGCCGAGCTTCCCCGCCACAACGATGATAGTCCAAAATCTGAAATCATGGAGCGGGCGATAGCCGACGGACGAAGAGATACTGCTGCAGCGGACTTGCTTGCACTGACAACGCTAGTTTGGACACAAGGCTGTGCAACTTTGGCAGTGCTAGCTTGAAGTCGTGTCAATACTGTGTCAATTGGCTGAATAACGAGAACGGATACACCTCCGGAAATCCACCCTGAGGCGAAATCAATCCATGCTTCGGATAGCATCTTGAACTGATGGGTGTAGAGATTTGTTTGACGTGATGTGAAAGTGACGATTACAATTGTCTTTGCCTCACTTGCTACACTGGCTCCTCTGATCGATGCAGACTGTTTGGTCTCAGGCTTTGGACGTATCAGCACAGAAGATATCTGAGGATTAGATTGGTATGTTGGTCTGATGGATCAGTGTCGGATGTCGGATGCGGTGTCAAATCTTGTGGGGGGGGGGGGGCGGGTTCGGGGGGCGGGAGGAGGGGCGCATGGCGCGGTCTGTCCTTGCCCGGGAATTTAAGTCGTGGAAAAAGTACTCAATCGTGACTAAAATCCTTCCGATACAAGTCGTTTTTTTGCGAAGCCAGTCCTCTCATTCCCTTGGGTGGCGGGAGATAGATAAATAGAGAGCGGGCGGCGGGCGCCTATTTATTTGGGCATGACGGACGGTTCTGGCCTGCCCGAGGCATTTCCCACCAATGCGTTTCGCCAAAGAAGCCGAAGGCCAACGACCGCAAAACAACAAACTGAACCATGAACATGAACCATCTGTAAACATTAAAACATCCAACCTCAGCCACAGACAGTAGATACACAACCTCTGGACCAACTGTAGTACTCTCCATCAGCAATGGCGCCGATCATCATAGCCCGATCAATTTCACAAGATTCCACCGAGTCGTCCATCCATTCCAAAGCACGCGACGACACTATTGTCAGTGCCGATACTTTGTGTCCTCCTCCAGAGATAGAGGATTATGACAATTTACAAGAGGATACGAACAATAAATCGAATGATGACTCCGTGTCAGATAGCAAACTGACACATCAATCATCTAATTTGTTCATTGACGAAGACAAATTACACGACAATGAATCCTTCATCACTACCGGTCTGCTAAGCACCCACACGGACCACTCTGACAATACTACCATGCAATTATCATCCTCTAGAAAACAAAGATTTGGGATATTCTCTCCTTCGGGATCAGGAGAGCTACAAGAAGTCTCTTTAACTACATCACCATCGGTATCCAACAATCCATCAACACACTTATCCGCATTGGGTAACTCCTTAATAGTAAGCGGCTTTGATCAAAGGCAGATTGACGCTGATGAAGAATTGGCTCATTCTCTCCAGGCAGAAGAGGATAAAAGGTTGCAGATGCAGCAACGACGGAGAAAACCCAAGCCGAGAGGTTCTACATTGGAATGCTGGTTTGAAGATTCCATCAGTCAACTTGGGAAACAAATTAATGAGAGTGCTATTGAATTCTTTGGTGGGAAGAAGTAATTTTGTTGTTGTTGACCCTTCTTTGTGTTGTATTGGTCTTTGATATTAAAGAGATCAATCTATTGCTAATTAATTGGTATTGTAATACTTATATGCTCAGCTGCTTATGATTTTGATGCATCATACCATATTGATATCTTCGCACAATTTTATGGTGGTGTAATCTATTTTCATTTGATGGGTGTGTCGGCGTTTAGATGATAATAGATAAGTATTGGGGTTAGGGTGCTTGCATTTCAATTTCACTGCTTTCATTTTTTGGCGCGCCGCGGCAAAAACCAAAAAAAATGACGGGGCACAACCAACACAACCACAACACAAGCCTTGTGCAACACAAACAATAACCATGACACTAGCCCAATCTTCCTTCGGACCCCTCCCCGCCCCCCTCTCCACCCGTCTAACCGCGCTCTCCACCTCCCACTCCCTCACCATCCCCCAACTCCACGAATGCTGGGAGGCCTACTCTCTCACACGCAACATCACCACATTAACCGATGCCACCATCTCGGGCTTTGAAACGCACGTTCGATCCACTCACAAAGCCAAAGGTTCCACAGTTCTCACTAACAATTCGGCATTGGGCAAACGTACCACAGCGGGTGTGACGCCCTCTCCGGCTCCGAAGCGGGATCGATCGGGTGTTTCGGCCGTTGACTCTATCAATGGGGCTGTCACCCCCTCCAAAAACAACATTGCAGCAGCAACAGCAACGACACCGGGAAGTGCCAAATCCATCGGATCGGCAATCACCATCACTCCTCAAAAAAGTATCGGGTACTCTGCACGAGTTGGGAAGAATACCACTGTGGTCACTTACAATCCATGCAATTTGGAAGAGTTGCAAGGTGGTACTAATGGAAATGCAACTGTCAATGTCCATCCGTTATCCAAACCTCCGAAAGAACGACACGGCTTTGCCCCTCTAGTGGCCAGGGCCAAAAGTCTAGAAGAGAGATTGCTACGTATGAACGATGCTATTTGCAAAACGCACGGTTTCAAAAGTGAAGAGGAGGATATGGTAGCTTGTGCGGAGGGGAGGGTGATGGAGGAGGTTAGGGCTTATTGGACTCCGGTGGGAGTTCCTGGACAGAGTGGGGTTGTTTGTGTGGGGAGAATTTGTAATGAGGTGCGTTAGGGTGTTCGATGGTGTTTTTGCATATTATGTGTTCAAATCTTTGGTATTGATTGAGAGATCTACTGCAGACTGCTTTGTGACTTATCAAATTGTTATCGAGTTATTGATTTCTTGTGCATATAACAATGCAAATCTCATTACATGCCACCATTTCAAAACACAGGCACACTCGGGCCGTCTCAATTCTCACTCGCTCCTCCTCGAAGGATCTCGTGCCCACTCCTCCGGATCGCGCATCTCCCTCGACCTCCCATCCGACTTATCCTACTCCCTTTTCCCTGGTCAAATTGTAGCTCTCGAGGGAATGAACAGCTCAGGACGGATCATGCGTCCAATCTCAGTGATTGAGGGTGCTCCTCCTCCAATGCCGACTAGTACCAAGTCCGAATTAAAGGATGCAAAAGGAGTCAAGATTATTTCAATGGCTGGACCGTATACCACCAGCGATAACTTGGAGTACGCCCCTCTGGTCGATGCAGTATTAAAGATTTCGGAGGAAAAGCCAGATGTTGTTATTCTCTGCGGACCATTTGTGGATGCGCGTCAGCCCTTGGTGGAAGAATGCATCATCGAAGAGGACGGTGTCTTGAAAAACGTATCGCACGAGTACCTATTCCGAATTCGTATTGCCGAATTGTTCAGTGAAATGTACGAGAATTACTCCTTGGACACGCAGATTGTCTTGGTTCCGAGTGTCGATGACGCATTTTTGGATTCAGTGTATCCCCAGCCTCCTATTGCCGATGTAGAATCTGCCATGTTAGAATTTGGTGGATTGGGATTGAATGATCCAAATCTCAAGAAGAAGGTGCACTGTGTTTCGAATCCGGCGACAATCAAAGTCAATGAAGTCGTGATTGGTGTAACTTCGACGGATGTTCTGTTTCATATTAACTGTGATTCGACTAGTGCCAATCTTCCGCCTTCTGGACGGCTTTCTCGCATTGCTCAGCATTTGATTCAGCAACGTAGTTACTATCCGCTCTTTCCTGCGGCAAAGGGTGCATGTTTGGATCTTACTCAGCAAGAATTGTGGGAGATGCCTGTACAGCCGGATATTTTGATTACACCCTCAAAGTTGAACCCGTTTGCGAAGGAGATTATGAATAGTGTAGTGGTTAACCCAGGGGCCTTGACGAAGAATACAACGGGCGGTACTTATGCAGTTTTGGATGTGCATCCTTTGAAGGAGGAAAAGATTGAGAGTATTGGGGATGATGATGAGGTAGAGAATTCGGTGAAGGATAGGGTTAGGGTGGACATCAAACGCATTTAAGTTGTGGGATTGTGTGTTTTACTTGTTCGAATTATTGCCATAGAAATGATGCATACTCATATTTACTTGCTGAGATAGCATAACGTTTGCTTGCCAAGTACTGTAATTGCTCGGTCATATCATTTACATATTAAGCCTAAAGTCAGAAATAAGTTCTCAGATCTTTCGAACACACCAAATTGCCATAACTCATAACTCAGTATCTACCTACATCCTCGAACGCATATGATAGTCATCCTCCCCCAGCCCTCTGTGTTCATTAACTCTTTGAAACAATCCTAACTATAAGATATTAGATATCATACAACCTGCAATAGCACTTTTAACTTCTGATGCTACTTGATGACCGATCATTCCAATGCAGAATGATCATCTATTCAGCCAGAATGAGGAGGTGCAGCTGCCATGTCCATGTAGCAAGTAGGTTATGTTATCTACTTAGGCTACATGACCATACCCGTACCCATCACCTCTCCTCACCATTACCAAGAGGTGACCCATCATCTCAACCCACACACATCATTATTTCACACTGAGAGAGAAATCAAATTGAAATTGGTATGTTCATCCTCCTTCTGCTCATTGCCATATTGAATCAGGTTTATGGACTGTCCAATCCAGCAAAGTCGGTAGCGATCGTAACTGGAGCCAATGGCTTCGTCGGCAGAAGCGTCGTTTACTCTCTCCTGCAAAGGCACACTCAGGATGCACATCCAACTGAACCAGCAACATGTATCATTAGTTTAGTTCGTTCAAATCGGGTAGAATTTGAGCAATGCTATTGGAATGCCCATCTACAAGATATGCATAGAGATCAAATCATCAAAGTCATGGAGTATGACATGCTCGATGGCGGAGCTTCTCTCTCCGAAGCGGTGCAATTTGCCCAGCAGCTGGCTCCCGACAGGATATGCTTATATCATGTGGCGTCGACATTTGGGCCAACCGCAGATCCAGTGCAAACTGCTCATGACAACGTCAAGAGTGCTGTTGACGCATTCCAAGTTTTAACTAGAATACAACCCAATGACAAGGTGGCACCGAAGCTTCGAATGGTTCTTACCTCCTCCATGGCAGCAGTCAGAGCTACAAATCAACCGCCTATTAACGGAAAATACTATACGCACAAAGATTGGAATACATTGTCGAAGTTGGATGAGAAGAACTGGGGAAGTTGTTATCAATGGAGTAAAATGGAGAGTGAGCGACAAGTGCTTGAGTTAGCAAAGGACTGGAAAGATGGAGCCATAGAGTTTGTAGCACTTTGTCCCAGTTTCATCTTTGGACCACCTCCTCCGTATCCTTCTTCGCTTGACAGAGGCAGCGAATCTAGAGGCAGCTCATCTTATTCAATAGAGCTGGTAAAAAAGTGGCTGTCGGGAGAATCCGAAGTGCAATCCCGCCTCTGCATAGATGTGCGAGATGTTGCACTGGCTCATGTCCAGGCAGGTACAATCGATTTGTCGCAATTAGCAACTGATAGTAAGAATTGTCATCGGTACATTCTTTCGACAGAAGAGAGACTGAGTTCTGAAAAGGTTGGAGATGCATTGAAGAATGCAATTCGTAAAACCAGAGGTTCATCGCAACCATTTGATGTGGATGATAAGATACGGTGTGATACAGTGTTTGATGGCGGCGCAATTAAAATTGGCGACAAAGAGGTAGATGCGACAAACCGACTGAAGGACCTTGGGGTTGTTTGTAGAAGTGTGCAAGAGACCATGGAGGACATGGCAACTTGCTTGTTGGACGGTGCATTGTGATTTCAATCAGAATTCGTATGTACACGCTAAGGTTATTATATTGGTAAAGCCTGATTAGTACTGCAATTGTATTTTACTGACACCTAATGTGATGTCATCGCGATATTGTTGTTGCATTGTAGCTTTGGTCCATAGTAGGGAAGCCTCGCGTATCAATTGTTCACATGTTCTTTGCACAGCGAATGTGATGTAGAGACCTTCGCCAAGCCGCTGAACAACCTTATCATAAGGAATGACATCAAAAACTCCATCAGTTGCGGCGATCATAAACCATTCACTATCTTTTGTCTGCTGGTCAGAGTACTGCATATCTAGGTAGTACTGATGAACATCAAAAACTTCCACAGTTGGTTCAGAAATCAGCCCAAATGGTTTGCCTTCAGCATCACCAATGCTTCGACTCATTGCAAGGCCTAACTGTGACCCACCTGGTAATGTTATAACCAAACGGCTGGAGTCTTTTGGACCAAAAGTACTCGATGGATGTTGGAATGGAATGTAGACCTGGCCTCCTGCAGCTTCTATGCGCCTCCTTTCTCCTTCGAGGTGTGGTTTGTCTTTCCTATTCTGTTTGACAATAGTGGCTTTTCGAGAGGATTTATTGTAATGTGCAATGATGGTGGTAGAGTCTCCTACATTGGCCAAGTAGATCTTGCTTCCTGAACCCGGATAGAATATAGTTGACGCAGTGGATCCACCGCTAGCACCACTTCCTTTGACGGGCTCCTCGTTGTCGATTTCTACAAACGTTGTTGTGAGAACTTTTCGTAACCAGTCATCATAGTTTGCATTAATGAGTTTTTGCTTCATCAGACGAGCAAAAGTCTTTGGAAACTCCAGAGCCACATGCTGAGATACATCGTGTCCCCTCTCACCATGACCATCAAAAATGCCCATCAGCAAAACTTCTTTTGTATGCTTGTCATTATTCTGAGTATAGCCGTTCGGATCACTAATTGTTGTATTATTACCCACATACAACTTGACTATCAAAGCGCGATCTTGATTTGGAGCTTCTTTGTACCCCTTCAACGTCAAAAGTGCATGACTACTATTTACATGTTCTGAGATGAGCGAGATATCAGTGAACAACTCACTAGTATTCTCCAGCAGCCTACTTCGCAAGATTTCATTGGTTGCATCTTCTCTGAATGTCGTGGTCAAATCTACTGATGGAAAATATATCATACCTGAGATGTACAAGTCTTCAGGAGTCTCATTTTCTACTGCCCAGTATGCATAATCATAATCAAGAGTATATTGACCAATCAGATGTGAATCTTTGTCAATTGATGAGAATGGCCGTATGCTCTGATATTCCTGACGCAGCCCAGAGTTGCTAGCATGAAATGCTGCTCTATACGACACCACGATAAGAAGTATGAATATTGAATACCGGAGCTTCTTCGGGGCAGAGATGTTGTTCGATCTATCCACTGCATGTAACGTGGAATGATTGTCAACGTCGTTTGCATCAATTGCTCGCTCGTGAGACAAATGCTGCGTATGCCTCGCATGCTTCCGACGTTTGACGGGAGAAATCATCGATGGTTTTGTGTGTGATGTTGCTATTTTGTTTGCCACCCTTTGATCTCTGCCATTTGAAGCTGCTGCTGTCGTCTGTGAGCGTTTGTGTCTGTTGTGTAAAAAATCTCTGTAACTTATCAAGTACGATAATCACCAACAAAAAGCGAAAGGTATCTAGAATAATAAGACAATGACATGGCTGTGGGCGCTGTCATTCCTTCTGCATTCTGCATCGGTAGGTAAAGTAACGCTTTAATTGTTTATTCTTCTGTTGCCACATCACTCACAGTAATCTCACCCAACTTGCTCATCTCCTCCGCGGCTTCATCGCATCTCTTGAGCTCGTCCAACAATTCATCAACTTTGAATGATCCCAAATCTCCATTCTTTCGGCTACGTACCGCCAATGATCCCTCTTCCATCTCCTTCGCGCCAACTACAGCCATCACAGGAATGCGGCCTTGCTCAGCATTACGGATTTGTTTGGCTAAACGTTCAGAGCCACGATCTACTTCAACACGTAGACCTAGACGGTTAGCTTTGGCAGCTACGTCTTTGCAATAATCAAATACTGCATCAGTGACGGGAAGAAGCCTTAACTGCGTCGGTGCAAGCCAGAAAGGCAAATCTCCAGCAGTGTTTTCAATCAAGATACCAAAGAATCGTTCAATTGATCCGAAAATGGCACGGTGAACCATAATGGGACGTTCTCTTGTTCCCTCAGCACTAACATACTCCAAATCAAATCTCTCTGGCAAGTTGAAGTCACACTGAACCGTAGAGCACTGCCAAGTCCTTCCAATGGCGTCCTTGATCTTCAAATCAATTTTTGGACCGTAGAAAGCCCCGCCTCCCTCATCAGTGCCGTATTTCCATCCGAGCTCGTCAAGAGCTCCAATGAGAGCAGCAGTGGCGTCCTCCCAAATTTGATCACTTCCTACACTTTTTTCGGGACGAGTCGATATCATTAGCTCATATTTGTCGAATCCAAACCTGGAAAGGATACTCTGAGTAAGCTTGAGCACATCCACAATCTCACTCTGAAGTTGCTCTGGCAAACAAAAGATGTGCGCATCATCTTGAGTAAAACCCCTAACCCTCATCAATCCATGCAATGTTCCACTACGTTCATATCGATACACAGTTCCAAGCTCTCCCCAACGGAACGGCAAGTCACGATAACTCCTCATTGAATCCTTATACATCAAACAGTGAAAGGGACAGTTCATGGGTTTGATTTGATAACTCTCATTCTCGACCTCCATCTGATCAAACATTCCCTCTTTGTAGAAATCAAAGTGACCCGATGTCTTCCACAAGTCAAGATTGGCAATGTGTGGAGTGTACACAATATCATACCCCTCTCGAATATGGCTCTCCTTCCAAAAGTCCTCAATCTTGCGTCGTACGGCCGATCCCTTAGGATGCCAAAAGACCAACCCTCCACCTGCATTCTCCTGAATACTAAACAAATCAAGCTTGGTACCAAGCACACGATGATCACGCTTCTTGGCCTCCTCGATTCTCTTCTTATGAGCCTTCAATTGTTGTGGTGTATGCCAAGCTGTGGCATAAATCCTCTGCAACATCTCGCGTTTTTCGTCGCCACGCCAATAAGCACCGGCAACATTACGAAGCTGAATCGCCTTCTTGGGCAGCTGGCCCGTACTTTCCACGTGAGGACCAGCGCACAAATCCCACCACTCCTCACCTAAAGAATAAATCGTAATAGGCTCAGTTTTGATACTGTCAAGAATCTCGAGTTTGAAAGGCTCTCCAATCTTTTCAATACGTGCCCTAGCTTCCTCACGAGTTACCTCCTCTCTAACAATTGGCAAATCGGCAGAAATAATCTTATCCATCTCCTTCTTAATCAGCTTTAAGTCAGCATCGGTAAGCTTTCTGCCAGTCTCATTCTCATCCGTGGGTGGGAAGTAAAAGTCGTAGTAGAAACCGTCATCGATCCACGGGCCGATAGTCACCTGTGCCTCGGGGAAGGTACGTTGGACTGCCATGGCCATGACGTGAGCAGAAGTGTGACGAAGTTTAAGTAGATTAGGGTCCGAGTCGTTGGTGGGCAGGTCTTCTTCTACTTCTACATCGGCTTCGGCTACTGCAGAGAAGAGACGAAATGCGTTGGCAAGTGGTCGATGTGACGAGATAAGTGCAGACGGAGATGATGACCTTGTGGATGGAAGGATCAAAGTCTTATGCTGGACGAGGGAACGACGAGCTACATTGAAAGCCAGTGTTGTCATGTTGGCACTGAGGAGGAGAATGGCTTGGAGTCCGATCTTCATGGCACGTGATGGGATGGGATTCTGACTAGAGCGAGACTAGAGATGCGAGACAAGATTTAGATGATGTGCTCGACAGCTGCGGAAATTAATCGCAACCTTGTTTTACTAGATAATGGGAGTGATAGCGTAGCGGAGGATGTAGCCATAGACAGTGTCCCTGTATTCCCCGCTTCCATTTAGACTGCCTGCTTTTGTGATGGAGATGATGAGCTGTGAGGCGGTGATGGCAGTGGGCTTTAATTTTAGAGGCAACATGTGGATAGATGGGACCTAATAAATAATTACCTACATTTCTAAATATTAAGCCCTTCGTCATGCGTCAGTTTTCAGTTTTCTTGAGAGGTGAACCAAGAGATATGGTGAACCGAGCAAGGTCAACACAGGTTAATACTTTCACCTTAGTTTCAGTTATGGTTTGGTATGATCATTGATCATGGTGTTGTCATTCCAAAAAAATAATCCTAATGATAAACACATCTTTTAGTGCACCAATTTACATTCAAAGAACGAGGCTTGATTGGTCTATGAATTTGTAGCGCAGATTTGTGTTAAGTGAGCACAACATGTGGTACAACAGTCAGCTTTGCACTCAAATAATGGCACTCCGTCTTCTGGTGAACAGTCAGCTTGAAAAACTGGTTGGCCTGTGTAAGCAGGATAGAGATTCTTGCCTCTCAATGCACAAACTTCATCAGGAGCTGAACCATTAATGTCATTGTCATGAATCTGGATCCACTCTACCAATTTTTGTTCAAACAAGCATTGAGATCAGGCATAAAGTTGAATAGAATATGCAATTTCAAACCACAAATGATCCCCTTACCTAACTTTTCACACTTCCCGAGCTCTGATGGCAGTGTGCCAGTGAACTGGTTCCGAGATATCTTGAACGAAGTCAGGTTGACCATGTTGCCAATTTCGGTCTTGATTTCACCTGTAAATGCATGCCCAGATATCGACAGCTGCTTTAACTTTGTCAGGTTGTAGAATGAATCTGGAAGGGTCCCATTCATTTTACCGTCCTCATTGACCCATAAATAAATCACTTCTGTCATTGTGCAAGCACATCGAGATGTCAACACCAACACAGATATACTAACAGGTCATAACTCGGCACTAACTACTTACCTAGTTCTGAATCACCAATATTTTCAGGCAAGGGGCCTGAGAAATTATTTGTTGACATCCATAGCTCTTTTAGAGTTGGAATCATCCCAATGGCTGTTGGGATGGTACCGTTGAACCAGTTTCCGCCTCCACTCAGATATTCTGGAAAGTGATCGAGAGACTTTAGCCGTAACCCGCAGATAGAACCAATTTATGTCAATGACACAAACTCACCTAGCTGTTGAAGATTCTTAATATCATCTGATATGGAGCCAGTAAAGTAGTTTTGGTCGATATTGATGTACACGAGATTTTGCAACCGTCCAATCTTTTCGAGAAAATTGGATTCTAACCCATAGTTCCACCCTAAATCTTCATTACCCATCTTGTACAGCGGTTGTACCACTCTTCCGTCACTTGCTGTACAATTGTCATGATTGTTTGACTGCCAAGAAATATCTAGATATGAGAGCTGCGATAGACTGAAGAATTCTTCAGGTATCAATCCACTCAAGCCGTTAGTAGCGATGTCAAGGTGGTAAAGGTTCGTTAACAGTCCCAGTTCAGAAGGCATTGTTCCAAACAAGCAATTGTCGCTCAGCACAAGCTTCTGAAGAGCCTTCAGGTTTGCAATCTCGGGAGGTATTTCGCCAATCAATTGATTGTATGCTAAGAAACCACGAAAAGGGTAGACAAGCGGACACTTTGTTAGGGTAATGGAGCAATGACATAATGCACGATGCACAACATGTTTACTCACATAAATCAATCTCAGTTACCAAACCATCGACGCATGTCACACCAAACCAATCGCAAGCATCTGTAGGAGATAACCAGTCAATAATATCACCGGATGTGGCATCATCTGTCGCATTCAAGTCTGGGTCATTGAACCACACCGTGTAATCAAGTTGGTATACCATTAGTGCAAGTGTGTAGCGCTGGCTAAGATCTTGATCGGTAAAATTAAGTTGCAACTCGTCTGTATGTAGAATCCAGTTTAACGCCTGAAGACGAGGATCGCTGTCTGGCAAAGTGCTAAAACTGGCGTTTCTTTTCAGCGCAGTCCTTTCTAATTCCTCGGGTATGCCTGACATAACGTAGCGGTCTGAAGATACATCCACAGCGCTATATTCATATCCCAAGCAGGATCGGGATTCGTGTGCACAACACGTTGTGCAACAATCTGTGTCACAGTCAAAAAATGGCACCCCATCTTCGGGAGAACAGTCTGCTTGAAAAACTCTCTTGTCTCTCAATGCGCAAACTTCAGCAGGTGCCGATCCTACAATGTCATTGTCCTGTATCTGAATCAATTCTGAGCATGTCACGATACAAATGAACAAGTCAGTCAAAAGTGCTTCAAGTGTACAAAAAGATTTGCCAAATTGCTCACCTAACTTTTTGCATAAACCAAGGGCTGGTGGCAATGTACCGCTGAATCTGTTTCTTGATATCTTCAACGAAACAAGGTCAACAAAATTACCTATTCCCGTTTGCAGTTGACCACTAAAGGAATTCCCTGAAAGTGATATCTGCTTCAACTTTGTCAGGTTATAAAATGAGTCTGGAAGGGTCCCATTCATCTTTCCATTCTCTAATGAAATTACTTCTGTTTGACCAATGCATGGGTTAAAAGCCGATACTTAGTTAGCTCGTTTTGGATAACTACACTCATTTCTCTCACCTAGAGATCGCAGTTCTCCAATGTCCACTGGGAGGGTACCTTCAAAATAGTTACTGTTTGCATTTAGAACTTTTGCATAAAACAACTGTTATGAGAACGTGTTCATGAGAGTGTATGAGTATACATAGGATAAATCAACTAACCTAGTTGCTTCAAGTTTTGAATGTCGGTTCCAATAGAACCTGAAAACGAGTTTTGGGCCAAATTGATTTCTTCCAGACGTTCAAGCTGGCCGATACCTTCGAGAATATTTCCTTTCAACCCACCATTTGAAATACCCGAACTACGGTCTCCCATGGCATAGAATGTCTCCACTTCTCTTCCATCAATAAGTAGGCACTTGTTCGAATTTTGCTTCTGCATTGACAAGTCAAGGTAAGTCAGCAGCTCAAGGTTGAATAATTCAGGTACTTGCCCACTCAACCCATTAGAACTGAGATCAAGATATTTCAACTTCTTTAGTAAACCAATCTCGGCAGGTATTGATGAGATAAGACTTATATGCAGAAAAATCGTATTCCATAGTAGTGAGAATGTGGAACAATACAGTGCGTATGCCATTCTAAATCCTTACCAGTTATCTTTGATTACAAGACTTTCAAGAGAATCCAAACAACCAATTTCAGGAGGTAATTCTCCGCTGACATTGTTTTGGGCTGCGGGAATCGCATATCATTAGATTCGTGGAACTTATACACATAGATATGTTGCAAGGTGTTGTACTCACACAGGTCAATTTCTGTTACTACATCGAGCTCGCATGACACTCCGTACCACTCACAGACACCCTCGTTAGACAACCATTCCTCTCCACCATGCATCCATGACGAGGAACCGAGCTCAAAGGCAAGTAGAGCAAGAGTGTAGCGTTGAATCAGAAATGGATCGCCCGCTTTAAGCTTCATTTCATCCTTTTGTAGTATCCATTCCAATGCTTGTATTCGTGCATCAGATATTTCGATATCACACCAAGTGACATCTCGCTTGAGTGCATATCTCTCCAATGATTGTGGTATTCCCGCCTCCATGTCAAGATCCGACAGAATCACTGTTCTGGGGCACATGTTCGATGTCAGCTGCTGCGCACTGCTCTACACTCTGAGGATTAATGGGCACATGTGATGCTTCTGGTATGATTGCTTTCTTTTTTGATGTTTTCACATCAGAGATGTCCAAGGCGGAAGGAATTGGAACCACTATATCTTCTGAATAAAATAAGCTGCTGGTTGGAATAGGTTCTGAAACTCTGTCGATGGTCTCTAACTTGCTCTTGGTGTCCTTTTTCAGCGCATCAGATTCTGTGCTTGTGCTGCTGTTGGAAAAAAACCGAAGGAGCAACGGCGCCATCATTTGAATCTAACACTTCAAGCTGGTGAAGGTTGTCATTTCCCTTACTGGAAGAGTAACTTTGAGCCTTCAGTGTGGCCATATCACCACACTCACTGTCGCTGATATTGCAATATTCAGGCGGCAATGGTGGCTGATTGGATGTGAGAACATCTGCAACAGCAACAGATTTCGGAAATGTAACAACTTTGGTGATGACAGTACTCAAACATCCATCATCAAGAACAGTTGAAACTTCCGTGATGATCACTGTTGAGCCGTCGGGGAGACGACATTTTTCGGTCCTACTCGGCTTCATTTTACCTTCAGAATCAGCGGTGGTAATCTTTTCTTTCGTGGTGGTTGACGAGCTAACAGTGCCATCCGGATCACTCCTTGTAATGCAAGTTTTGACATACTTCTTAAGCGGAATTGAAGCTTTCGGGTAAGTCCGAGTAGTTTTTGCCTTTTGAACTACACTGCCATCAGACAGTTGCAGCTTCTCTTTGTATTCTTTAACTCGAGTTCCATCAGCCAAAGTTTTGCTTCTGGTACGTACATCTAGTGTGTTTGGTGAGATATTCATGGTGGTAGTTTGGATCGGTTGCTAAGTAATAATGGACACGAATTATGATGATGCTGGCATGGTAGAGGGGCGGGGGGGGGGGGGGGGGGGGGGGGTTTTTTGGTGGTGGTTGTGATGGGTTATTTGCGTTCCCTTCTTCGTCTAATATCTTACCTCTTGTGTTAATCAATAATATAGTTAAAATAATAAGATGAATCTCTTCATGACAGGTAAATGCCCTTTTCTCTTTCCTGCTGCCTCTTATCACTATCACCGCTCACACATGAGGACCACGATTTCAATTGTATTGCTATCTAGCTTAACTGAAGGGTTAATAGCGCCATGTTCAACACTCATACAATCATCTCGTAAATGGTCGCAGTTGAACACAGTGAACAACGGTTGGACTATCGACGATGACGACGAATATGTGACAGATACCAATCCATCATCGCAAAATCAACATACATCCAAGAACATAGAGGAAGATGATTCGGCAGAGTACAAAGAAATACCAAGCAGTCGAGACGAACAAGACATTAGAAGCTACTTTGCAACATGTATTCCAGGTCTACACAACGTTCTCACGTCTGAACTACTTTCCATTGGAGCCACTCATGTTGAATGTAAAGGAAGTTCTGGTGTCTCCTTTACTGGCTTACCTGAAATTGGTCTAAAGTCAATTTTGTGGTGTCGGACCGCCCATAAGATTATGGAGCTGATTGCTTCTTCGACTGACTATGATGTTGGTGACTATTATGATCCCATTGGTGGAGTACGAAGTTCAAGTGACCTTTATGACTTTACAAAATCGTCACTTCATACGCCATCATTGTTGGGTAATGGCTCTGGAGGGCTCTTGACTCTGTCAGTATCAACAATCTATACAAGTCGAGTACCAAAGGAATTGTGCCATACTCATTACACCGCATTGACTGTGAAGAATGCACTGGTGGATAGTGTTAGAGAATTGAGAGACGATGGTTCAAGGCCAGATGTTGATACTGTAGATGCAGATGTTCCTTTGGTCGTTGTACTCAGAGGAAGAAGGGTGCGGAGTGATCGACGAGGTAGATCTCGTGCCACGAGAAATGATTGGAGAGGTGAAGCCAATAATCAGTTTGAAGGAGAGGAAGAGCTAGTGGCAGATGTAGATATATATCGCTGTCTGCATTCGGGTGGAAGCTTACACAGAAGAGGATATCGAAGCGCTTCTACAGAAGAAAATGACAACTCCACACCTATACACAGAGCAGCAATGAAAGAATCATTAGCAGCTGGTCTACTTCTCGAATCAGGATGGGACAAGCTGATTGCAGCAGCCAAATCTGATGGTCTTGGCGCGGTATTGATAGACCCAATGACAGGCAGTGCTACGTTGCCAACTGAGGCAGCATTGATTGCCTGTGATATGGCACCAGGTTTGTCTCGAATCGCCGCTCACAATGGTAGTGGAAAGAATCCACACTCTAATCCTCCAGCTACGAGATGGAAGTCCTTTTCTACCGTAGATGTCTGGAATAGGCTGCTGAATGATGCTGCAGCTCGTGCTAAAGCCGGAGTATCTTGGGCTAAGAACAACCATGTATCAATATACTGTAATGAGATGAATCCACGTGCTGTTGTCTTAGCAAAGTCATCAATCAAGAACTCGGGTGTCGGTTCAATAATATCTCTAAATGAAGGAAACTGTGTTGATTGGACACTTGACGACAAAGTGATACATGGAAGAACAATCTTTGTGTGCAATCCACCTTGGGGTGTTCGTCTCACTGAAGATATTGACGAGAGCTGGGTTTCACTCAGAGAATTCCTGCGAAAAGAGGCTTCTGGATCTGAGGCATGGGTGTTGAGCGGTAATAAAGATCTTACCAAAATTCTGAGAATGAAAACAAGTCGCAAGGTGGTGATAAAGACTGGCGAAGAAGATTTAAGGTGGTTGCAATATCATATCTTTCAGAAAGAGGATATTGAACAAACTACTTAAATGCCAATAACAAGTCGACTATATACAACATATACTATACAATCAGTTGATTTCAAACATTATGGCTTACATAATGTATTCAACATCCATAGTATCGCCGTCTACCTCGATTGCATCTTCGTCACAAAACGTGAGCGCCACAGACGACAGGTTTCTTATTGCAGAAAACATTGTTGACAAGGAGTTTGTCTCGCCCAATATCTCAAAAGCCAAAGGCAATACTTTGGCATCCAAATCAAGCTCCAGCAGCCTGTTTATGTTTGTTTCCAGATGACGAGCAAGTTTGACTCTTCGAGCTTTTGCCTTTCCTAGCCTGTTGATTTTGAGTACAGCTTCTAGCTCTTCGCATTCATAAGAGTATCCACAGTTCAAAAAGACGTGTTTGAGTCTGGTAAAGCTGTTAGTTAGAACGCAGCCTTGTGTAATGCATATAATCAACCCTGAACTTACGTATGGTTGCTATCTGCAATTGCTTCCAAGCTCTCCTTGTTGAATGTGCATCTCAACAGTGGAGACAGTGACTGGAATGAATTATGCTTCAAATGAAGTCTCTCTAATGTATGGTTCTTTACAAGTGAGTGTGCGAGTATATCCAGCCCTGTGCATCCAATGCAATTGTTATCAATCCACAACGATTCCAGCACCTGATTGTTTTCAAGTGCATTTGCAATACATCTAACACCCTCATCCCGTATATCATTATCACCAAGTATTAAAGTCTTGATGCCCGTAGACAGCTTCATGTTATTCTGATGTTTGATCAATAGTGCAATGTATGTGCAGCCCTGCGCTTGTATTTGGTTACTACTTAGATCTAACGCCTCCAGGCTGGAATTGCCACACAAAGCTTCGGCTAATGCCTGAACACCCTGATGACCCAAATCACGCGAGGAAAAGATGAGATATTTCAAAGAACGGTCGTTGCGTTTGAGTTTATCGAGTAGTGCGTTGTTTAGTTTTGATACAGGAGTGAATGGAGAGAATCGCAGCCTCTTCATTGCTTACATCGACACGTTTTGGAGCCGTGGTGAAGAAGAATGAAAGAAGAGGATGTCTTCTGCCGATTTTGTTGACTTGTAATGGCGATTCTTCCATCTTCATTCTATCTCACACATCAAAGGTATCACCATCAGAAGTCAGAAGGCATCAGAGAACAAAAATAGCACCAACCACTTCATGAGAACAACGAACAACAACTAAAAGTCGCTGATCGCGAAAACGCCGCGGCGGAAAAGGGGGGCGGGAAACGGGAAATATGGGAGGTAGATAAGTACCTCTAGAGTATGGGTAGATAAGTGACTTGTGCCATCTGCAATCCACCTGCACGCAGCGTGCCTCTAGACTCATTTGATGAGATCGGGCGGTGTAAAGATGAGAGTGAGTTTAGATTAGAGATGAGTTTGCACAGGTGAGATGTTGTGAGTTGTGTGAAAAAAATAATGCTTGCTGGTTGCTATCTCGAAGCATCACACGCGACCAGAACGTTCAGGTGAACAACAAGCATCACATGGAGTTGTTATGAAATCCTTCGCATTCTTACTCTCCAGCAGTAACTAGATTTCATTTGGTATCATATGAAATCAACAAAATGTTTGCATTGCATTCGTTTCATTTTATGCTTTGGTTAGCTATTCCTTATTACATAGTATTGATTTTTCTTCTCTATCTTTTGTGCAAGCTACATCACTCTATATGAGCAGGAGCGCCTCAGTCTTGGACATAAGTCTTTAACTCTCTATATGGTTTTAATGAAGGAAATGATACTTTCATTTTCCTTCCGTCTATAGTTTCGGTGGTTGTCAGCCACCGCTTCGCCCTGAATCTAAGCTCTAAGCTTGCTTCATGAACCCCTTGAAAAGAGGTCGAAACATGAGGAGAACAGCCAGGCTAGCCACACTCATCATCTTGACAGAGTGCTGCAATCCACCCTTCTCGAGGATGGCAGGCACGGCCCTTGCGAAGAAACTTCCCATGACTTTAAGACTGGTCATGTAAGCGGTGAGGATTTTGCGAAGGGATTCCATCATAAGGGCAAACTGGGCCGCGAAGGATAGAGAGACGTGGGGAGCAAGACGGCCAGATGCTACAGACGATTCGGCTACGGCAGAAGTCTTCTCCGCCTCCTTGGGCGAGAAGTAGTGAAAAAAGTTGACGGCAGATTCGTGCTCATTCCTAAACTCCCTCGGAGCGTGAAGGCGAGTCCTCAACCTCTCGCTAATGAGGCCAGTGAGGCCAAGAGCCTGTAGGGCTTCATTGTCAACGGGTGTTTGATTCACGATAGTGCTAATCATCTTGGTAGGAAAGACGGACGCCGTGAACTTGCTAATCGAATTTCTTTGATGCATACGGCTGTATCTCTTCTCGACGTATTCGAGGTATTCATCCATGACGATTTGCTCGTCCTGGACTACTGGTTTGGTTCGGATGATACGGCGAGTTTGCGGAGTGGCCACTTTGATATCGATCGAGCTTACCACGGGAACATCGTTCGATCGAGATGGCAATCGAGTCATCATTTCATAATCATTCAGGCTGCGATAGTTGAGGGATGTATCGGATCGCCCAAGACCTGCACGAGTGGGAACAGGGCGGCCGGTGCTCAGAGCAGCACATGATGTTGCTAAGAGAACCAACGCCTTGCCCATCGACGATGCCGATATGGTTTGCTTTGCGCCTCGGCGCTTATGGTCTTTCATTGTTATTGCTATTACTTTTGACTACTTTGTCTTCGCGATTCTTCGCTCTTGGTTTATGACGCTTTCGATCTCGTCATCAACACGTGCTTGGCATCAATCTTTTTGAAATAGTAAATGAAAATGAACAGAATGTATCCGCCAATCAGAAGGATACAAAATATGTAGTGCGCGGAGAGGGCACCGGTGCATTTTCACGCATTCGTGGGAGTGATAAACTTTTATAAGTACACTTTTCCTTATTCACGACTCCGTGATTTTTAATTGAGATTACTTATTCCGTGTTTGTGTGATTTACTTCCGTTGAAGACTCAGATGGCATTTAGAAACCCAAAGGGACATTGCGTGTTACAAGACTGTGCCAAGTCTTGTTAAAATAAAATGCCGGAAGGGAGTAAGTGACTCTTTGAAACTGCCGGTGCGTGACAACCACTTTCCAGTAAAGTTCAACGAAGAGTGGGGTTCAACTAAGACCGTGCTTCAACCACTGAGAGTTTGATTCAGAAGAGAAAAGTGTTTTTATTGCTTACAAATCTTGACAAATCATGGTGCATCTATAAAAATTTGGTCATGTAGATCTGTTACGGCTATTCTGTAGTTTCTACAGAGACTATAGATTAGCGGCCCGTTAAACTAGA
>JALLPI010000611.1:0-17004 GCA_036939935.1 Cyclotella atomus | reverse complement strand
TGCGCCAAATGGCATTTTAAAAGTCCAAATGAATTGTACTGGAAAATGTAGTATTCTATCAGTCGCGGCTTTGATTTCTGCCAAGACACTCTCGAAAGATGAAGGTTCACAGTCCTCGTCATTGTACGCCGAACCAACTCCATATGGTTTGCGAGAAGGAAGAAACTACTGGAAGGGTATTGACTGTATTGACTTGGCTGCCGCTGTGCTGCAAGTTCCACACCTGTTAATTCTGCAAAGAATAATACATGAACACGTACCTCAAGTGTCAACAAACAAGAGAAAAGCTCGGCTAATGAATTATCAGTGACAAATGAGAAGAAGAACGACAAGTATGGCATAGATTCAGATATTGCATCCGCCTTCTTCATTAAAACCGAAGAACCAGTGGTCACCGATCCCAAGCAAAACGAAGAATCTAAGATTGCGGATGTGAAGAATTCAAGTACCAAGCCGATACAGCCACTTACTTCCAGTCTAAAACAATCTGCTTGTCAGTGGCAGTGCACCAAAGCCAACTCCCAACATAGTTCCAAACGAGGCTGGAAGCCCAAGTATCATAAGTACCAATGTTGGAACTGGAACTATGGATGATCAGCTTAGGGATGATGAGCTCATGGTACTCGAGGCTCAACGAGAGGCCAAAGAAGCTGAAATGCTGCTGCGAGAAGCGGTAGCAGAAGCGGCAAGAATAGATGAAGAATTGGCCAAGTTGGGCATATCTACATCTCTTTTGCCACTTGTAAGTGACAAAGTCGACAGCAGCAAAGAAGAGACTCCATTCTGGCAAGAAATTGAAATCAAGGTGACGAAGTCAGGAGAGAACTCTACGATTACAGAAGCTTCAACAAAAGCCGATCCAAAGGCAAATGATCCTCCAATTACACCTACAATGGCTTCTGTTGAAGCGGAACAGGTCTCTCAAAACGAGGCACCAAAAGCACCTGCTCAAACCATCGTAAAGAAACGAACTTCAATGCCATTTTCAAAGCTTGCTCAGACGATTCCTCCAGTTACTCGCGTCAACAGATCATCCAATTCGATCAATAACAGTCTAACCTACCTTGTGAGGCTGCCGAAATACACCAAGTCAGTTGACACCAGCAGCAGCACAAAGCCAAACATTCAACCTTTAACACCTGTGAAACCTTCAGACTTGCCCTCCAAGGTAGAAGAATTAGTTCCAGAAGTCTCTACTGCAACAGCAGAGCCGACCCAAGAGACGCAAATCAAGGTAGAAGAAAACGTTGAACTGGATTCCATTGATGATGGTGTGCCACAGTCAACGATCGTAAGCTCAACGACAAGTGAGCCTTCAACTATTACAGAGATCAGTAAGGCTACCAAGTCAAACACGGCCCCACCATCAGTTGCAAAAGCAACCGTGCCTTTCTCTAAGCTCGCAGAAACAATTCCACCTGTTGCACGAGTTACAGCTACCTCCAAGTCTGTTGAAGCAATACCCGCACTACTAATCTCAAGGAGCTTTTGAATGTCAAATGAGATGTGTGCAAAAGAAATGTTGATGTTATTTAGTTTGGAGACTTAGAGTCCTTGTTTGTAATTAATGTAAGAATGTTCACCAATGCTACCGTACGGACCCAACTGAAACTAAAGGAATGCATTAGCAAAGTGGTGCATTGCTCGAATGATACATATCTTACTAAGTACGCTTCAAGTATTTTCTACATCTCAAGGCAATGCCTACTCTACAAATTATTCAATCAACAGTGTCTTCAAAGAGACAAAAACCAACATTATATCTCTAAGAAGGACTCAAAAACGTCCTATCCACACTCCACTTCATCATATACAACCCCGCACCAACCAACAAACCTCCGACAAACATTGGATCCACAGGAATATTATGATGCATCATTGCAATCATTTCTCCATTACTCTCATCATGGTAGTAATGACTTAGATAATACCCAATCAAATACAGAGCCAACACCAATGGTGCTAGCGAATTGGTGAATTTGTGTATTTGTTTCGAGCTCGTAATCCAAGGATGATGCGAATCCTTCGTTTCCTTACCCAAGAGCATTGGATCATCGAGTCGTAGTAAGGAGTCTCGGTGGAGATGGATGGGGTCTACGTGTAGATTTAGATTCGTGAGTGATTCTTTTGCTGCTGCCGTGGATGTGAGAAGTGTGGTTGGTTGGACGATGAAGGATGCTACGGCTGGTAGGAGGAGAATTAGTAGGATTGCTTGGAGGTAGATTCTTCTGGAATTCATCATCTGTGTTGATCGTAGAGTTCAAATACTTTTCAAAGAATGGTAGCTGATATTGTAGCCTGCTGTACAAGATTTGTGTATAAATGACACTTTCACTTCGTTTGGTTTGGAGCCTCGATTATGCGATAGTCTTTTGTCTTTAGAATGTTTTCGATCCATGAAGTCGACGTTAAAAAGTCAACATGAACATGCTGATGATTGACCCGAACTCCAAGCAAAGCGACAAAACATAAAATGATGGAAATCTTACCTTTCTATTTATCATCTTTATGCTCCATGAATGCCTTCAATGCCCACCTCTTCTCCCTTGGCATAGAGCCAACACAGCCCGCCCAGCCTGTAGACAACAGCCTACAACAACCCGATTCCTCGAGCACAGTAAGTCATCATTCTTATATGCTACTTCAAACCTGACCTTCTCTTCTCCAAGGTCAATCACAAGTGTTACTTTAGCCATAGCAACCAAAACATATCACACATCATACCAGAATGGAGCCGCAACGCCAACGCCTAGATCCCCCAGAAGACACCGTCCACCTGATATCCGGCCGGCCGCCCCTCCACCCCAATCGCAAACCGATGGAGCTTCAACAACGGGGCGGCACTCACTCATTATCATCCAACGCCATCTCCTCATCAAGTATTGGAATGTACAGCTGGAGAAAGATGACGCTGCTGTTCATTCTGGTGGCATTTACAATCATTTTATTGATTGTAAGTAATAAAGAGGACGTGGCGATTGAGAGGGGGATTGAGATTGGTGAAGTCGAAGTTGTTCATCGCGATGCTATAAAGGCTGCCTATGATGAGGCTTTTGATGAAAAGGCTGGTGATGATGCATCTACACTGGATTCAGTCGAGAAATTGACTGAATCAAGTGGTGTTCAAGATGATAGTGATAGAAGCAATGATGCAATTAAATCATCAGAAGAGAGTACAAAGCCAGATTCAGAGGAGGAAAATTCTGCAAAAGAAAGCAACATCTATGAAAGTAGCGGCAGCAGCAGTCAAAACAAAAGATTCTTGCTTGGATTTCACGCCCCATCCCCACAAAACTTTATAACATCCAATATCTACCTCAAACCCAAAGGAGTGGGCTATCCCCTTCGACCTATCGGTGGTTTGCACCCACTCTATGCTGTTGATTTACTAAACAAAAATGGCCAATCAACAACAACATCATCAAGTACTACTGATATAACAGAAATCAACACGACAATCACAGGGTTGTCACCAGAATCTCAATACAACGCCCAACTTCTCGGAGATTATGCATCCCATTCCCCGTATGCCGATGTACGTCTCAAACTAACTGCAGAAGAACGCGAAAGCGAACAAGAATTGTATATGCAAAAGTTATCTAGTATAAGAAATGATTGGGGTGTTTGGAATTTTGTAGACGCAAAAGCTGAGGAAAGGCCGGTGGTGGATTGGGATATGGTTGGGAAGGATAAGACTGGGTATGATGTGCTTAGCGGTGAGATTGAGAGTGGAGAGTTTGGTGATGGTGTTTGGCAGGGTGATGATGAGTGAGTATAGTGTTTTTTTTCATCTACTGTGTATTGTTATTGGCTTCTAATACTTGCTCTTCCTCTCTCATCTCACCAAATGACAATTTCAACCGCAGATACATCAAAAACTTTTTGACCGAAGCAAAAGCACTGATATCTCGAGTCAAGGAAGCAATCTACGCAGAGTACGGACTACCAAGCTCCACACTCACCCCCGAACAGCTCCAACAACGCAACATTCAGCTGGGTATACACACAGTAAAAGCCTCGGACCCGGCTGCCAAATCGATAGATGCCGCTCAAGGAGTGGCATGGATGCACGAATCATCCTTCGAAGCCTTGGCCAAGAAACTATTGAATGCAATGATGACCAATGATCACTTCTTTGTTACCCTCGGAGGACATTCTGCCGCGGCGGGACATGGAAACAATTTCCATCAATCGTACATGATGCAATTCCAAGAGGTTATGGAGCCGGTATTCGATCGACTCGGTATGGTTTTGGTGAGTGCCAATCGAGCTCAGGGTGGAATGGGTACACTTCAGGCTGCCTTGGCTGGAGAGACTATCTACGGTCAAAAAGATGTCGTGCTTTGGGATTCGAGTATGACGGAAAAGGGTGGTGGGAATCAGGACTTGTTTCATAGACAAATGTTGTTGACGGGGCATCGAGTGCCGATACTGTTGGATATGGGCGGTGGTAAGGGTACAATGGATGCTATACATACAGAGAGCGGTGCACATGTGGGTGGTATTACATTGGGTACTCCCAGTATTTTTGCGACGACAAAGAGTGTAGAGCAGGCTGAGACACTTCCGTTTGCTTTGAGGCATTTGTTTTGCGAGAATGGAGTTACGACATGTACGGATGCCAAGTACAAGTATGCTGCTGCGTGTTGGACTGATAGATCGGATATAGAGCCTGGAACAGCTCAGAATGAGGCGTACGGTAGTCAAGGTAAGGTCGATGTTCTGTTTGAGTTGTTCATTATGATGTCAAACCCAACAATTCATTATGATGTTGAACCCAACAATCTAATGTTGCAATGCTATTTCTTTAGTATCATGGGTAAGATTACTGTGCTGGCTTGAATTTACCATCTTATAATCATGCAACACTAACTGTGAGCACATTGCAGCACCCAGGCAACAGATCACATCAATGGGTTGGACGTAAGCTGTCACTTCTTTTCCTTCACGCTCTTGAAGAAGCAATAAATGTATGGGAAAACGCTGCATCATCAGATGGCAACCCGATTCCTGGAAAGTTTTGGCATTTGTCTGAAGAAGAGAATACAATTAGAGAGAAATTACGCAGTGTTGATGTGTCTGCCACTGGTGAGTCATTTTGTGTTGCTTTGGCATGTCTTGTATTTGATGCGATTCACTTCTGAACTGTCATCCATCAGAATGTGGCAAGATGATGACACAATTACCTCGAGTTTGCAATACGCCCATGAAAGGTGCGACGGAGTGGGCACCACGTGCAGATCCTGAGCATAGCTCAATTCGCGGAATCTTAAAGCCGGCACCTAATGGATATGGTGAGCGATTGATTAGGTGTTGACACGCTGCCCAGTATTATGTTTTTGATTCAACCCGTTCCATACACTAGTGCCGGTGCTTTTAGGCTCGGAGCCACTATTGTATGGTGGTAGAGATCCTCACATGCTCATTCAAAAGATTCCCGATGGAGAAATTGATGTTCCTGCAATAGCCAGATCAATACCAGTTCAGGCTGATAGTCAAAGATTGCTACTCAGAAACATTCAACAGCTCCAACTGTCAAGCAACCTCCAAAGTGATGCATCTAAGCAGCAACCACTGAGAAAGCAGCAGGCGCGTCAGTTGGGTGAAATTGTTCCAGGTGAAGGTTGGGCAGGTACGTGAACATATTTCACATTGCAAATGACTACTTCAACGAGTACTTAACTGGTACGAATATATCTACTTGTGTTGTTCATTTAGTTGAAGAATATGCTCCAGGATTCTGCGATGGAACTTCGAATCAAGTATGCAATAGAGCACCTGCATTCAACTGTCTCATGAGCGGACACGGTGACAGCAGAGGTCAGATGGTAGGTGACGCTCTCAGTGGCTGGCTAACCTTCCAATTGAAAGATGTAAGTCAAGGCATCTTTGCAGGGAGGATACAATACTGGCACAACCACAATAGCAACAAACGAACCGAGGGATGGACTGATGTAAATAATGGTAGAAATGATGCACGTAGATTTTTGAAACCTCCTCCGCCTCCTCTGCCAGATGATTTTAGATTGGAGGTTGCCGTGGATGGTGAACTTAGACATGCATACACTGGAGATGAGTTCAAAAACTTGACTGAGCCTCATATAGCATACAATGTCCCATTTACTGTACTACTTGATGATGAAGAAATGGCCAAGAAGAATGAGAAGAGGGATATGGAAGTTTCACTTCGAATTGTCGGGGGTGGTAGAGAGTCAGTGCTTGGCATCACTCATATTTACTATGCTTAACAAAGACGATACAAGAGATGCCTGAACCTAACTCAAAGCCTCTCAAAACTAGACCGATCAAACTTACCTGCCAGATGATTAATGATTGCGTATTTAGTTGCTGTGAATAGCTAAGATAGCATTGTCATTTGTAAAAGTACGATACAAGAGACCCTTGAACCTAACTCAAAGCGTCTCAAAGCTAGACCGATCAAACTTACTGCCAGATCATTAATGATTGCATAAGTAGGTGCTGTGATAGCTAAGATAGCATTGTTATTATTAGTTAGGGTTAGGGTCTTTACAAAACATGCTCGTACTGAAAGGTAATCTCGCCTGCCGGCACAAAGCATGCACAACAAAGCTTGCACAAAAGCAGAAGCAGCATCATGGATGAAAGCACAGCAGTAGGTGTAGACGTGCATGTATCAAAACAACCTCACGAGACGGCGGTATATGGTCAATGGAGAGATCGTTCTGAGATTGTCACAAGATACATCCACTTCTACAACTTTCGCGATTCCGTCCCCGATGACCAACATATTGATTTGCCACCTTCAGGCTTGTGTTTATCCCGAAAGAGAGGATCGTGGGGATTTTCTGAGAATGAATCTTTATCTTTGTCACAGTTCCTCCACTCATGCCATTGGTGATACTGTTTTCTGCAAGGTACACAACTACAACAAATATAATGAAATGTGCAGTGATGATATCATTTACACAGAGACTGAGGATGATTATGACAATGTCGTGATCAGCGACTTGGTGTTGGGAGATGCAATTTGAATTTGACCAGAGGTCATTTGAGTATTGAATTGACGTTTCTCAAGGACGTTGAGGTAGATTGTCACATCCCATGTCTTTACAATGAGGAGCATAAACTTCGTCAGCAACGAAGCTGTTCCCCGCCCAGCAGTGCTGATCCCCAGCCGAAAAATATTGTAATAACTAATAACTTTCATCCAAACATCCAATCTATCACTGTTGCTGCTGCCTGCGTCTCGACTTCTGATAGTCATTGTCATGGAACAAATGAAAATACCCCGTTTACGGGTCTAGATCCATCAGCATGAGTATCTACGTCGACATCAACAGAGGAATAATATGAAAAATTAAATCTGTATCTTTGGTTGCATCCACGGGTCAAAAAGGGGCTTATAGAATCAGAACTCAGAACAGGCCAACAATAAATCAACCAAAAGAGCCAACAGCGCCACGAATATCTAGCATCTTGTATATAATTGGAACATTCTCTTGATCAACTGATGATAAGCAAGCGCATTTTAATTGTTTCTGTCGATTATTGAGATCCAAATAATAACTCTTCTCCTTTTCATCTACCAAGAGCTGCTACCCAACACTCAAAAACTATGGCTCATCTCTCCTCCAAACTCGTCAAAAATCTCCCCACCAAGCTCCTACAATCACGCTCCATCTCCTCCTCTCGCCTCGCCACCGCCCTCCTCCCTCCCTCGGAACGCAAATCGTCCCAAATGCCGCCAAAAGAACAATTGGCATTCGGACGAACCTTCTCCGATCACATGTTGAAGATCGAATATGTGAATGGAAGGGGATGGGGCGATCCGATGATTGGACCGGTAGAGGATTTGAGGATTAGTCCTGCGGCTAGCTCGCTGCATTATGGTGAGATTACTTGTTGATTGTATTCGTCTGTGTTATTGATACTGTGTCGTTTGGGCTTTGTATAACTGAGATGATTCATTTGCAATCTAATGTACTTACGATTATATACATGAAGCCTGTTTTTCTAACAAGAATCTCTCTGCACTCTTATTGGCAATCAGGTCTTCAGTGTTTTGAAGGTGAGGACTAGTTCACGCTGCAACCTATCAAAATATGCGCCTCTTTGATACTTGCAATCACAATACTATCAATAATCGCATTGCCTCACTTTCTTTTAAACAAATACACACAGGAATGAAGGCATACAAGTCCCTCTCGGATCCAAACGACCTGCGCCTATTTCGTCCCGATCTCAATATGAAACGATTGTCCAATTCCATGCATCGACTTTCCTGTCCTGGATATGATTTTGATAGAGAGGAGTTGATTCGGTGTATTGCTGAATTGGTTCGTGTTGGTAAGAGATGTCTCTATTGCAAATCACGCGAAGAGCAACTTGAGAGTGATTGTTTTACTCTTTGCTTATAGATTCACTGAATAAATCATTCTAACTACTACTTTTCTGTCTCAAAGACAAGGACTGGATCCCACAAGGCGAAGGCTACTCACTATACCTCCGACCCACCGTCATTTCAACCCATCCCTACCTCGGCGTCTGCTCCCCAGAAAGCCTACTCCTCTACGTCATCACATCACCAGTGGGCCCGTACTACAAATCCGGATTCGATCCGGTTCGTCTCACGGCCGATACAGAGTACGTACGAGCCTGGCCGGGCGGGACGGGAAATGCCAAAGTAGGTGGGAATTACGCACCGACCATGTTGGCGGCGGAGGATGCGGCTAAACGGGGGTATTCTCAGATTCTTTGGATTTTTGGTCCCGACGATGAAGTGACCGAAGTGGGTGCTATGAATGTATTTTTCTTTCTGAGGAAACAAGACGGGACCAAAGAGTTGGTAACGCCGCCGTTGACTCGAGGAGATATCTTACCGGGAGTTACGCGACAATCGATAGTTGAATGGACGCGAAGCTGGGGAGAATTCGAAGTGAATGAACGCACCATTACCTTGCCGGAGATCAAACAAGCTGCTGATGAGAATCGATTGATGGAAGCCTTTGGAGCAGGGACTGCGGCTGTGGTGACTCCTATTTCGTGTATACAGTACAAAGGTGAAGATATTGAGATACCGGCTACAGGAGAGCTGACTAAGAGAGTGTTTCATGATGTTATGGGTATACAATATGGTAGAATTGAAGGACCGGAAGGATGGAGTGTCAAGATATGATAGAATGATTTGTATTTGTACCTTAGTAAGTAGATGATTCTATTTCTATTTGAGGTTGTAGCATTCACAATGATGACCCAACCATCGCCAAAGATATCTGCTCACCGTGGTAGATGTATAAGTTCAAGTAATGCTCTGTATTACGCGATCTCTTTCACCCCAGTACAGCTCCAAAACTAGATGAACATTTTCCTGAATAAAGCAACAGCCAAGAAGTGCTTCGCAAAGTATGCGAAGTTCGGATTTTGTGACCTTCATTTATGTACTTCGCGCTTCGTCACTTCGTCACTTCTCGTTGCTTCATCATCGCCGCCGCCTGCATATTCATATTAGCCAAATGCCACCATGCCGCGGCGATCTCCATTCATCATCCTAACTCTAGCTCATTGCCTCTGCCTATTATCACAACATGCATCATCTTTCACCTCACCTCCATCAATAACATCAAAACGTCTCACATCACCGGCCCATTGCAAATCATCACTTCAAATCTCGACCACTGCCTCAAACGCATCCTCCGAATACGACGTAGTCATCATCGGCTCCGGAATAGGCGGACTCTGCGCCGCAGTAATCTGCACTTTATATGGCTACTCCACAGCAATCTTCGAAACTCACTATGCTCCAGGCGGTGCAGCTCACGGATTCACTGCCAAGGCTCCCGGTATTGACGGTGCATTTCAGTTTGATACGGGTCCCAGTTTCTTTTCGGGGTTGAATCCCGATATTGAAGCAAAGGCTAGTAATCCTCTGAGAACTGCACTGGATGCCATTGGCGAAACGGTGGAGTGTCACAAGTATACGACTTTTGGGCTCAAATTTCCCGAAGGAGACTATGTACACACCACAAGCTTTGGAATGCCCAACGGTGTATTGGATCAAGTATCTGGACCTTCTGCCGTCAATCAATGGAGTGAATTGATGAGACGGATGGAACCTTTGGAGGCAGCCGTGGCTGCTATGCCTACTGCTGCATTACGGTTTGACATTGGAGCAGTGTTGACGGCGGGACAGTTTCTGCCCAACTTTGCAAGTACAAACCCGCTGGAGAATCTGAAGCTTACGAGGCCATTTAGTGATGTTGTCGATGGTGCAGTTTCGGATGTATTCACGAGGAATTGGATTGATTTACTCTGCTTTTGCTTGAGCGGACTTCCTGCCAGTGGAACCATAACGGCGGAAATGGGATTGATGCTGGGTGAATTTTACGCTCCGGGAGCTGTTATGGATTGTCCGATAGGTGGAGCCAAGGCAATCGTGGATGCACTGGTACGGGGTGTTGAGAAAAAGGGTGGCGAGATATATTTGAAGAGTCGGGTTGACGAAATAGTTGTGGAGGATGGAAAGGCGACCGGAGTCAAGGTTGAGAATGGAAAGAAGATTATCAAGGCGAAAAAGGCTGTCATTTCCAATCTTAGTGTATGGGATTTGTTCAATTTTGGTATTATCTCGAACAACAATGCGTTTCCAGATGATTTTGTGAGAGAAAGAAAGGCGACTCCCGTAGGCAAATCATTCATGCACCTGCATGTAGGATTTGAAATTGCACGAAACGAGTTAAGCGAGCTGCAAGCGCATTACATGTACATTGACGATTGGTCGAGAGGAGTCAAGGCAGAAGACAATGCAGTTTTACTGTCGATACCCTCGGTCCATGATGAAACGTTGGCCCCGCCTGGTCACGCCGTGCTTCATATTTATACACCGGCAACAGAAGATTATGCTAGATGGGAAGGTCTGAATAGAAAATCAGACGCATACAAAAAGCTGAAAGAGGAGAGAAGTCAATATCTGTGGACTGTGCTTGAAAAAATCATACCGGATATTCGATCCAGAGCAAAGTTAGTTCAAGTCGGAACGCCGTTGACACATGAACGCTTTTTGAATCGTCATCGTGGTTCGTATGGGCCTGCCATAATTGCCGGAGAAGGCTCGTTCCCCTTTCCAAAGACACCTGTAGCCGGTTTGTTGTTGTGCGGTGACTCGTGCTTTCCTGGCATTGGTGTTCCCGCTGTAGCTGGTTCAGGAATACTTGCGGCCAATTCGGTCGGCTTGGAGTCGGTGGGGAAGCAACTTGAGCTTCTTAAAGGACTAAGGAAGTAATTATTAGCACAATGAGTGCGTTGAATGGTTCTCACTCAAACGTAACCGTGATTTAGGGCATTACTGCTACTGTGGAAAGCAGATCTTCGGCCACGGCTAGGTCATACTTAATGATGAATGCTACAAAAAAGGATTCGCTCTAGTGATGATTATCCATAACACTAACCAGAGCTTCGCTCCCTTTATCTTCCGGAGGAAACCTCTCCCTCTGCTCCGCAAACAACTCCAAAGCATAATAATACAAACTCATATCCCACTTCTCCCTTTCCGCCACCAGCATCCACTGTTCACCACCTCTTTCTAACTTGGGATGCGAATTGGAGTTCGTCGGCGTAGAATGAAGGTAATTGAACACACAAAACGGTTGAGTCTCCATCCAATGAAAGTATTGTTTCAATTGCCGTACAGTCTCATCCATTTGACTTGATATACCCACAAAGACTTTTGCTTGCAATACACTCTTGGCTTGTTCTAAATGAGCCTCCGTCAATTCTACCCAGGGCATTGTACCCGTCAGTTGATGCACCATCCAATTACCAATGTATTCATCCGATGCTACATATTGGGCAAATGTAATCTTGTTCCAATCTCTACGGTAGGATGGTTCCCACGATGCCTTTCTTCGGTAGTAGAATAAGCTTTCGGCTAAATCGATGGGGTGTCTCATGATTGTGAAGGCTCGGCCGTGATGTTGTGGTGTGAATAGGGCTGAGCCGGATGTGAAGTAATTGGATACTAGGACGTCGATGATGTTTTCGTTGAGAAGGTTGGTATCAAATGCGTGCTTGAGGCCTTCGGGTGACGAGACATCCATATTGATTACGTTTGGTCTGACTTCATTTATAGACTGAAGATGATGAATAAGTGTGATATTGTACGTCAAAAGCATCACATGATGATTGCAATATATATAAACTTACAGCTTCGCCATACACCTTTTCAGCCCTCTTCAGATTGAAACAAAAGTTCATTATATTCTTCATGGTGCTTCCACTAGCTTTTGGAATGTGCCTTTCCATCAAATAAAATGAGTGAACATCAGGTACTAAAAAGTTATGACTTGAATTGTATTGCAAAAAAGAGTGAACTCACCAAAAGAATGGAATATCCCCATCCACAACCTCACCCCACTTGGGATCAATCGTCCTCGGATGCAATGTATCCCTCAAATACAACGGATGGAACTGTCGATCCACCTTGGGATACAAACCGCCCAGATATTGTTTTATATGCTTCTCTTGAATTTCTTCCGGAGATAACGGCGACTGTTGGGACGGTTCGTCTTGTATAATTTGTTCGTTTAGGATTGGGCCAGGGATGATTTCCTCGCTGAGCCGCCTTGTGAATTGCTGTTGCGTCGAATGCTGTATTGAGGTCGTTGGGATGTGATCATTCGTGTTGAATCTCACAACGATGATTAGCAGCAGTGCTGATGCAGAGATTGCAATGAAAGAGATTATGTACCGCCGTGCTGGAGGTGTGGCCATTTTGCGCATGTCGCTGCCCTTGCCTTCGGTTGGGAGGAGGACGAGGAGAGGAGCGAGGAGGGGATTGAAATGGGGGAGGGGGAGGCCAGAGGCCAACTTCCGAGGTTCGAAGACATACAAGAATAGTACGCGAATTCTAGATTGCAGCCAAGTTCTCTTCTGACGAGACAACATCGCAATTCTTTGACGAGGTCACCAAAAACAAAACAAGTTGGTCAATCTCACTGATATCAAAGAAATTTTCAATTGACTCCAAAAGCCCAAATCCCAAGATAAAAGGCTTCATGGATGATAAAGCAATTGACATTGATCTACCACACACCAATGATGAACTGCTTGACCTTTATCTGTTGCCATGGGTGTTGAAGTTGAATTCGCCATGATATATTTCCTGATAGGGTACAATCAAGAGATATTAAAAAGATGCACAATGAGCTTGCTAAGGGTGAAGCAATTTAGACTGTGTCACTGAGTGATCCCGAGCGAAGAAAGAGGTCCCGAGCAGTGATGAAGCCCCGGTAGATACTCACAGGATAGAACAGCTCAAGCTTTCTATCAGAAAGACAGGAACTTCTGTGAAACCTCCGAACCTAAATCCTGTGATTTTGGCCGGAGTATCCGGCTGGAACAAAGTTCAGACCGGAATCTACAACTTAGAAGAGAGGATCATAATGGCCTATGTGGATGACATCAACAGCATCTTACATCACAGTGACATCAAATACTTTCTCGATAGATTCCACGAACTAGGCTAGGAGCAATATTGAACACGGAGAAAACAAGGATCTTGACCACCACCACTGGAGAATCAGTAGTAGACAGAATGAAGTCTCACAGATACATCGGCATCAGCATGGCTGGAGTTGCATTGGAAGAAGCCATCGCTGATTACTCGACCACCAAAGTAGATGGCCACATAGAACCTGTTGAAGTTAAAGATGGCTTGAGAGTACTTGGAGCGCCAATTGGGTCAATTGACTTTTGTCAGAAATTCATTTAGAAAGAACCCCAAGAGAGTAAAGTCAGATGCAACCAATTACTCACCAATCTTAATGACTTAAAAACCACGTTGCGCCTCTTTAGCATGTGCACGGCCAACAAAGTTACCCATATATTTGCACATGACGTTTACAACACAAGCCAATCCCAACTCCCTGACAACTTCTGGCTATGGGAGAGCAACCTCACCAATCAGTTCAGCATCATGACAGCCGATCTCCTCGCCAACATCACCAACAAACATGACCTCCCAGCCCACTCTCAACTTATTTCCAACAAATCTATCAACAAAGGAGGCCTTGGCATCCAAAACCCACACACTAATGCCATCACCGCCTACATGACTACCACTAAGCATTGCCTCCAATATGCACATGACAGAGTATGGCTTGGTTTCAACAAGCCCAAACCACCACTACCACCATCTATCAAGTTACTGTACTCCAACTGGCCCACTTCTACAAATAGAACATGGCAAATTTTCAACAAGTATCTCCCAACGTGCACCATGATCGCCAGAAATGAGCCTACAACATCGCATGATTATGTATTCAAAGCTTCTTTGAATGGCACGCGCGAGAAGATGAAGGAATTCAGTGCCAAGCAGCTCAAACGTAAAGTAAGCCCTCCCTATGTACTCGAGTTGCTACCGGCAATTATGGACAAACGTTCCTCAGTGGCATTGATGACCATGCACAGAATCAATGAATCCAATCGAATCCAATCGAATCAAGAACCCTACATTTCGAACGGCTCTTCAATGCAAGTTACGACTCCCTATTTTTGACACCAATCTCAAATACAAATGCAAATGTGGCACCTTAATAGGCTAATATGGCAATCACTGCCTCGGCTGCAAGGTCAATCACAAGGCAAAAGCAAGCAATGGCATTAGAGATGAAATCACCAAAGTATTCCAGCAAGTGCTCCCAATTGTCAACATGATTGACTCGCCTACTCAAGTTGAAAAAGAACTACACAAAATAGTGCCATCCCTCCCAAGCCTCAAACCCTTTGACTTATCCATCCGGCTTGATCATTCTCTTGAAACTGGACAATGGCATGTACCATACACACGAATTGGATTTGATGTAACACTCATTCACTCGACTAACCCATCTTGCTCCACTATAGTTGCTCCACCCCCTCTGAAGTTGCTCAATATAATGAGACTGATCTGCGCTTGAGAGATGGTGAGAAGATGAAGTTCGTGAGGAGGACAGGAGGTACCAATCCTATCCCCAATCGACCACTCGCAGCAGATGCGAAGTGATTGGCAAAATTCTTGATAGCAATAACATATTTATACCGATTGCAGTAGGACCATTTGGCAAACTAGGGACACGATTCCATCGCTTCATTGAGAATTGCAAAGTACTGCCCCTTCCAACCTTTTCTTAAGACAGACCAAATGCTAGTAGAGCAGCTGAGCGAGCCACCACTAATAGAACACCGTATGATGTACTTTCTAAAGCAGACAGAACATGGCGAAAAACCCACGGACACGCATTGTTTGATCGCAGTTACTTATCACAGACACCAAGTGTTTGCGCAAACCAACAAATTGGTTTAGCCACAGTAACTCATCTGGCAAATCACATTAATACATCTCTCACCAAAATTCAACCCAGTAGGAGCGGTGAAGTGTGTGATAGTAGTTCACAGTCGGGGATGCTCTGTCACTGGAGATGCCTGATTGGAACTTTTATGAAGGCGAGATGGGGAATACTACCCACCAATATGGTCAAGACGATTTGGTTGATGAATTGTTCAATGTGGAAGGTGATGTTTTTGGATCTTCCTTGAACCCAAATCGCCGCGGAGTAAGTTAGGTAGCTTTAAATGGTACGTAGGGAAACAACCAACATTATGGAACTGTTTATTTCTCTGAGCCCAAAAGCATTTCCCTTACTTGAGCAGGCAAGTCAGCAGCAGAAAGTACCAATCAATGAACTCAATAAATTCCAGACTATAAAGGGTGTACACTTGAGCAAAAGCAGATTGCCTGGGTGAGTACTTGTGCTTCTGCCAGCTTTTCTTTTCTTTGTCGAGAAGAACAATACAACAGCAACAGTTATCATTTTGATTTCAGGTACATTCTGCCTTCAATCTTACATTGCGTTTCATCACTCCTTTTGTAAAAAGAAGACACATTTTACATTCAAGTTTTTAAGACTGTTGAAGCTCTCTCTAGAGTAGGTAAATTGTCCTCGTGGGTAAATTTTCTTTCTTACACTTGAAGCTTGTTAGTGGAAACATTAACTCACTGTCACTGCGCATTGTGCACATTGTGCAAACATGGTGGCACTTGAGATAAATTTGTGACATCATTTTTGAGCTCAGTGGAAGATGTACAATAGATAAAAAGTCATAAAATCTTTGGTATGGTGGGTAGGAATTAGAAGTTAGCTAGGATTTACCACACTACTACTACACGTACAAGACCTAGACACTTTTTTACAATTGGCCCCTCTTACCTTTTGCCTTTACCGCTAGAGAAATGGATTGATCACAGTGAACCTTGGCCTATGTCTGAGTCATCTTTTATCAAATCATACAAAATTTTGTGACCAAAAAGTCTGGAGCCAGTTGTCAGAAGGCTGAGATTGAGAGAAGCGTGGTGAGCAGTGCAGGCTGCTGTACAACTTTACCTGTGCCAGATTGCACTAAAGTATCTTTTTTCAAATTATTTTTGATTGTGTCGCGTTTACATGCGGTTTTCTAATTTGTATGGGCGGCCTCAAGTAAAAATGAGCTGCCGTCGATGGCCTCCTCCTCCCTATCCAAGTGGCCGATGGCAAATCGTAGCGGGGATCTCATTCAACACATCCCATAGAACGGTTTGAAAGGCCTTTAGTTTCGTGCCAGTTACAGAATCCGTCACAGTGATGTCTTTGGTTTCTTTGATACAGGAGAAGGACACAAGTGCCACTACAGATCCTCTTTCAAACTTGAGGAGCACATCAAAATGAGGCAAGTTTCAATGATTAGGAGTCATTGATCACACAAGACGCGTGTGTTTGCTTAATTCAAATCATTACATTGACAGGAGAAGGGGGAGGAAAGTAAGAAGTAAGGCGGAGAATGAATGTTGTGAAGAAGAAAAGGAGGTGGATATATCGCAAGTTTGATCAATTGTTTGCACACACTTCTTCAATCAATCAGATGGCTTATTGCAGTTATAAGTGCGCTGAAAACCTAGGATGTCAGAAGGGCGCATACTCTTAATAACGTAGGAATATTATTTAAGTAAATTCT
>JALLPI010000610.1:0-20711 GCA_036939935.1 Cyclotella atomus | reverse complement strand
CTTTAGAGGTATGATACGTCTTACAATATTGTAAGATTTTGTCACCAGTATTACAACCCTTCCACTCGCTTCCACCTTCCACCGCTTGCCTCTAATATATTTACCACACCCAAGACAATGCCATCCAGCATCCTCGACGATCATGAAATCACTGAAGATGTCACGATGGACGAACCCACGGAACGCTCGGCTGCCGCGCCATCGGACAGACTTGAGAAAATGATGAATAACAATGCACTGCCGCATCGAGACGATGACGAGAGCACCATCAAGAAAACCGCAGACAATTTGAACGAAATCCAAGAAGAGTCTACTGATGAATTCACAGTGCGGCCCGCCAAACAAAAATCAGACAATGACAGCGAGAAATCTACGACTTTCGAACCGGAACACTGCCTAGCTACAGGCACAAAACGAAATACCAAACAATATGAATACATCAAACATGGTTCTCGTATTAAAACTCTACTGTCTGTGGCGTTACGTGCCGTAGCCGATGGATTTACAGCAAATAGTCAAAATGGTGGGGATAAGAAGCGTGAGTGTGATGAGGAAGAGGAGCAGGAGAACAAAAAGGCCAGAGGGATGAGGGAGATGCATGCTGAGGATTTGGCTAGGGATAGAGCTGAGGAGTGTGTGAATTTGAAGAGGGTACGTCTGATTATTGTCAATTGATTTTATTGTTGGTGGTACATCTTGTTGCTGATTGTATTAACAATGCCAACTTTTCATTGCACCCACACCAAAAATCAAACAGAAAATCCAAGACCTACAATCCCAAATCCAAGCCTTACAACAAGAAAACTATGCCTCTCATCAAACTTCCACGCAACTCCAATCCAAAATTGATCGTACTGTCGCAGCACTTCAAATTGCCTCCACATCCTCCGCCAATGCCAGAGCCGAGGCAGATGCCGCCGAAGCCAAGGCCGATTCGCTATCGAGGCAGGTGGAACAATTTCATTCCGTAGTAGAAGAATTGAGAAGGGGTATGGAGGCTGTGAGAGGAGAGCACGATGAGGTTTCGTCCGCGGCTCGATCTGTGGAAAGTCGATTAATCCAGGTCGAGTCTGAATTGGGGAGGGCCACGAAAATCAAGATTGAGGCGGAGGAGGAGAGGGATGGGCTCAAGGCTCGTGCGGAGGATGCTGAGCAAAAGGCACGGGTGCTCTCTGAACAANGAGGAGGAGAGGGATGGGCTCAAGGCTCGTGCGGAGGATGCTGAGCAAAAGGCACGGGTGCTCTCTGAACAAGTTGAGGATTATGAGCATGAAATCCGATGTCTCAAGAAGGATGTTGTTGAGATGGAGGAGTTGGAGAAAAAACGTTCGGAGCGTACGAACTGCTTTGAGAATGAGTTGCATCTTGCCAGGGGTACATTGTTGGAGGCTACTTTGGCTGCTGCCGAGGCTGAATCGACCGTCACTTCTCTCAATAGTGTCATTGAAGAGCTACCCAAGGAGAATGAGCTCCTTCATTCTCAAATCCATGAAATGCGTGATAGTGTCAACAAGGAACTAGCCAAGCAAAATGAAGCTCTGACTGCGGCAGAAAAGGAGGTCCATAAGTGGAAGTTGAAGTGTGAAGAGGAGCAAGAGACCAACCGCTCGTTAAATATGGATAAGACTACAGCCGAGAAACAATTGGAGCAGATGAAGAACCGAATGTCTCAGTTGGAACGTCGTGTGAATGATGTTGGGGGCGATTCAACTAGGTTCGATACGCCTAATCCAGCTGCTTCGAGTGCGGTCACTCCCATGACTTCAGGAATGGGCCTCATAAACTCGTTCGGAACGAAATGTGGCACTGTTGTCTCTGAGCCCAGGAAGGAATTGACATACATCTCCAAGCTTCCAACGAGAGAATTGTCCAAAACTTCTCAATATGACGACGCCTCTCGAGAACTGAGTTACAAGCCTTCTTCCTCCAAATACTTTACCACCGAAAAAGAGAATTATTCCAACAGCAGCAGCAGCCGTTCCAACTC
Organism: Cyclotella atomus; assembly: GCA_036939935.1. Taxonomy (NCBI): domain Eukaryota; phylum Bacillariophyta; class Thalassiosirophyceae; order Thalassiosirales; family Thalassiosiraceae; genus Cyclotella; species Cyclotella atomus. The sequence goes on along the minus strand of JALLPI010000610.1, from coordinate 18,724 downwards.
GTTATCTCATGAAATGCCAAGCTTCACCAAACGCAAGGCTCCCAAATCGAACAAATGCTGCATCTGTCAGCAGGATGCTATGGGTATGATGAAAAATTGTCAGTGTGACAAGATCAACTGTGACAAGCGTGCCCATATGAGTTGTATTGCGAGGAAGAATGCGGATAAGGGTGCTTCGGCTTTTTTGTGCGAGGAGACAGTTGCTGAAAACATGACTCTCTGTTATTTCCCTCACAGAGACAATGTAGATTATTCCAGCAAGTAATGTGTTTGGGTTGGACCCGACCACCGGTACCTTGCTCGAGTGCACTGATGATGTTGGCATAAAACACTAGCTCAATCTATTTTATACACCAAACACCTGATTGCGTTGTAAATTATTCAATCTCAGCTTTGCTCAGATTTCTTATATCACCATTCTTCATTCCATCCAAGGTAACCGATCCAATTCGCACTCGTCCAAGTCTCAATGTTGCATGGCCAACTGCAGCAGTCATGCGTCTTACTTGCCTATTCTTCCCTTCTTTAATTGTTATTGATATCCAGCTTGTGGGGCCGTGTCTTGATCCTTCCGCAAGAGAAACAGAGTTACAGGGCGGTATACCGTTTGGAAGTGCCATTCTTATTGTTGAAACTCCTTTGCCTCCACTTTCTGTACATTTGTTAGGTAATTCAACGTTATGATTCTTTGGACACTCGATTGTCTTGTGTCCTGATTCACCACATTTGTAACATGTGCCTTTGAACTTCTTTCTTTTTCTCCCACTTATATTTGCCTCTCTGTCTGCAGTATTATGATGCATTAAAATCTCAATCCTCTTCAGTTGCTAGTAGCTGCAAATGACATGATAGTGTTTGATACATTTGTTTCGAATCACCATCACTTGCAGTTTGCTCTTCTTCTCTCGACCCGAAAGCTGGTATACTAATTTTTACTCCCATACGCAGCTTGTTCATAGCATCCTCCGTAACTTGACCCCTGACTTGCACCCAATATTCTTTTTCTACATCCTTTTCTCTCACTCGCTTCGACATTTGGCCATCAGTAGTGAGAAGCAGCAGCCCCTCGGAGTCTTCATCCAGACGTCCAATCGCCATGATCCCGTCAGGAAGTGTCACAGCTGAGCTTGTGATTGCATCTCCTAGCAGTTTTCTATTCCTTCTCTTGCGATGCGTGAAGACAAATTGCGATAATACACCTGATGGTTTGTACATCTTGAAGTGTTGATGTTTGAGCCCTGCGTCTGTTGCCGAGTTATCCATGGTTCATTGAATGACGGAGAGCATCATAATATTTATCAAAGCAGCAGCAGCACTGCAACAACAGCAGCAGCGCCGCCGATTATTATCAGTTGATAATGGTTGATGATTGATGACAGTGCCACTTGATGTGTGGCGAGCGGGAAACAACTTGCTACGGAAGATACGTGTATTGTACCGATTCCAACGTACTTATACGTATTTCTAGCGACTCGGCTTTCACATGAAAATGGCGAACTTGCTTGCTCTTTGTTGCGTTGCTTGATTGGAATGAGCGAAACCATCATCGAATTATTCGACGGAAACACGAGCAAAGCCGAAGAACAAAGCGTCCTCCTCACTTCCAACTATCTAATACGAAGCCGATTGGCAAATGCCAATAGCAAGAGCAAGGATGGGCAAAGTAGTAGAGATCGCTCCTGGATTGACTGACGTGTGGAAACTGTGGCGGCACTGTCTCTGCCGTTTCGGATGGTATCCAATCTTCGTCGCACCCTTGATCACATGCGCCGCATTCATGGACTTGTACAGTTCTTCTGGCTGCGACTTCATCCGTTTAGACATTGGTTTTGTACCGGTGAATGAAGTCTGGGAGGGCGATACTGCATACCTTGGATTGTTCAGCTATGATACATTCGAAGTGAACAGCAATAAGTGGAAGAGATCGTTCAATAATGGTTGCGAGGCGTACTCTACAAACTTTGTGTCAATGTTTATTGGTGCCGACCAGACGTGGCAGATCACAAGAATTATGGCGTATATCTCGGGATGCGCCAGTTTGGTTGCTGTGGCGATGGCGTGGCTTCTAACTATCACGCCTTTGCCCGCGAGCTTCTTTTGGCCTGGAGTTTTGCTCCCTGCATCAATCCTTTCAATGCTGACCGGCTGTGCCAAGTTCCTCTTCTTTGATACTCAGATATGTACTGAGGAACTTTGGTTTGCTGAGGGCGCCGATGAGCCTGTAGCACCTCAATCATGCAACATGGGTGATTCGGCGGTGTATGCTGTTGCTTCCGTAGCAGCATACTTTCTTTGCACGATTCTTATCTGCGTCAGGTCACCCCACAAAAGAGACTTGGATCCCAACTACGGCATCGTAAGTGGGCCTACCACTGAAGTAACTGTCGATAGTGAAGAGACCAGAGCAGCGGGCAATGCTGATGTTGAGCTTGGAACAGCAACCAACAGTGAAACCGCAGTTGCCAACATGGACATCTCAAAAGATAGTACTAGTGAAAAGGTTGTACAAAGCCCGGCTCCACCACCTGCGCAAATCATCGACATATCGCAACCCAAAGGGCACAATCATGTGAGAACATCTTCAGATGTGACTACTTGGACAGCCGCATCGAATCAACTCGCCTTGGGCTTTGGAGATGTATCCCGAATCCGTGTTTTATCTCCTACTCCTGATAGCAAAGCAAAAGCAAAAGTTGACTCGAATGTAGTTTGGGATACGTCTTTTGGTGTCTTTATGGCTGTTGATGATGATCGAGACTTGTTTGATGGAAAGACACAAAGAAGAAGCAATGTCAGAAAGACTGATTCACCTGACAATGATTCTACCGTCTGGAAATCGCCAGATAGGCTCCCTCCGCGTTCATCTAGCATCAGAACGGGCAGAAGTATAAGACAAATCCGCGAGACAGATTCGGGTTCGGTATGTTCAAAGATTAGTAAAGTGAGCTTTGGTGAGACACACTTTAGCGAGGAGTCGTTCTTTTATGAGAAAGGAAGTGTTTCATCTGCCAACAATAGTGCACCTTCTGTTGTATCTATACCCAAAAGGATTGTGTCGTCGTCTCAGAAAACTCTGAAGTATTCATCTGGCTCGCCTGGTAAATCCAGAGTGCGCAGAGAGGATCGCAACGATGCATACTCAGATCATTCTCGTCTTGACTCAAGGCGTGAAAGGTTTGAGCATCTTCCCCGTCTAAATGAGCTAGCGAGCCCAAAAAGTAATGATGATCATGGTGAGCTCATCAATGCATGTCTGAGAGACCTGCACCAGTCGTTTGCTACCAAGGAGTTTGGAACGATGTAAAGAGATCTTGAATGTGACTTTAGTGCTGCTATTTTGTATCAAAGCTATGTGAATGTATGCCACCTTAATTCTATTGTAGACAGTCGATAAAAAATGTATAGTTGAAGTTAACCAGTGTTTACTTCTTGTTTACCTCTCCACCGTGAATTGTATAAGTTCCATACTCCTTTGCAGGATCATAGATCTCCCATCTTGACGCAGGAAATATGTGCTTGTTTCTTTCATACCATCGCCTTTCAACAACTGGTTAAAATTGAATAGCAGCATGTGAGCAACGCATCAAATGAGTCATATGCCGAACCACAAGAACTTACCTTTGCCTGGATGACTCTCATCTTTCTCAATTCTAGCATCAATATCTTCCATTCTCACATCTTCATGCACATCAAAGTTAAACAGAGGACCAGACTTCCCTCTAGCACGTGTTGCAATCAGATCATAAAATGATATATCTTGCGGTATAATCAAATCCTCCTTGACATACAACAAGGCATCAGATGATACATTACCCATTTCTCGAAACTCTTTGGCCAAATCTCTTCTAACCAATTCTAGAAATTTGGCCACTGTATCTCCCTTCTTACAAGTGACTGATCGTCTGTGTCCCGTCCCATCCCAGTAAGAGTACGTAATCTCAAGCAGCTCTTCTTTGATACTTTTTTGTTTCTCAAGCCACTCTTTCCTCAATCTCTCTTTCTCAGCCTTGGCACGCTGCTCTCTCTCCTGATCAGGTAAGAATGAAGTATCAACTGTTGGATTCTTCATCATGGATTTGTCACTCTTCTCTTCTTGCTCCTGCACATTATCCTCTTCTTGAATCTCACCATCATCTGCAAAACTCAACGCAGCCATCCTCTTCTTCTTTTCCTTCATAGCCTTCTTTTTGGCCTTTTTACGCTCCTTCTCCAGCTTTGTTCTCTCTTCTTCCGTAAGCACAACAGCTGCTTCGCCATCTCCCCCCTCGTCGTCGCCAAATTCGCCCGTACTCTTGTTAGCTCTAGCCTTCTCCGCCTCGGCACTAGCCCTACGAAACTCCTCGGCAGTCACCAAACCCACTGTCTTTTCGCGAAAGATCCGTTCTTCGGCACTGACATTTGTATTGGTGTCGAATTTTGCATCTATGCCCAATTTACCCCGTTCGGAATCCTTTTGGATTTTGGACTTGCGGGCTTCGAACTCGGCTTGTTCAGCGGCGCGTTTTTTGGATAGGGTGGCGGCACGTGAGCCGGCTACGTTGCCTTCTATCGTGTTGATGCCTGTGTCTGGGCGTTGGAAGTTGGCTATGAAGTCTCCCATTGTCGGTGCTTTGTGTTTGTGTATGGCTTTGAGGTGGTGGCGAGACTATTGAATATATAATATGACAGGTAAGGTCTCTTTTATGGACAGCAAGTACCTGGTATCTTTTAAAAGCTATGTACGAATCGCACACTATGGAAACGACTATGTATCGACTTCGACGTTGTTGTTTGGTCGTCGTCCTCGCTCTCCTTCGCTTTGATTGCTACTTATTACGCTAGATTATCATCTCCAGCACACACGCTAATACGTCATGGAGGCACTAACAAAAAACTTACCCAGCTCACTCCTCCCTGCACTCGCATTGCCATTCGTCGAGCTCTTCCCCAATTTAGGCCTTGGATGGTGGACACCGCCTGATCTTCGGTTGAAGCAGTATGTTTCAAATGGGTGGCTGAGGATTATGTTGCAGAGTCTTTCTTGGTACCCTGTGGTGAGTTCATTTACAGAGCGTTGTGTTCAGTCCGTGTTGACACAATCACTCTGCATTGTCATTCATTTCTCGTGTCAATAATAACAACTTCTAACGATTCATACAAATGCTCGACTACAAAGTTCGAAACCCTGCTACCAATCTGCTCCAACGACACTGCCCAATTTTCCCTCCTCGTCGTAGGAGTATCCGCCTCCATCATCGGACGGTACGTCGTCATGCAAAAGCAAATCAAGCGCGTGACCGATGTACCGCTCTGGGACTCTAACATACCATTCGATAAACGCGAGGCACTCTTTACGGCTGTGACGTATTCCAAACCGTCCAATATTAACAATTTTGATGGGCTTTGCGTAAGGTATGTGACCATGCCGAGTAAGATTATGGGGTTGGTGGGTGCTATGATTGTGAATATCCTACACAACAAATTGAGTGATGAAGACGAAAAGAGTCGAATCTTGATTGTTTTAGCCATGCTAATTGTTGGTGGCATTGGGATCAATGGAACTAGACATGGGAGTTTTGGAATGGATTGGTTCTTCCGAGTTGTCTTTAGTGCTGGGTTTGTCGGATTGATGTATTTTTTGGGTAAGGTTTCGGATATGACACTTGTTGAGAGTATCAATTGAAATTAGCATCAGCAGTTCCTAGTGTCTAGATTTGATCATGGCTGCTGTCATTTGAAAAAGCTTAAAGATTAATTCTGCTGATATAGTTCAATACATTGCTATTTATCATCAAGTACTATGTCTGACCTCAAGCATCCACTCTAAAGTTATCGTTATCAACATCTTCGTAGAGCTTCTAACCAAGTTCTAACACCAGCAAGGCAACGATACCATAAAACTCTTCGTTCGTCTACGCTACACCATTCTGCAGTAGGTGAACTAACAACTAACTCCAAACAAAAGTTTGCGTTGCGATGGCTTCTGCGGCCTTGCGAAAAAAATGGCGGGAAACGTGTCACTTTTTCCTCCTTCCTCCCAATTCCTCCTCTTCCTTTTTCCTCCTCAGTCCGGTGTCAGAGCCTGACGCTGATGGTGCTAGCTCATCACTTCTGACACGGAGGCATCTATGTATTCTCTGGTGAATCACAGAATAGAATAATGGATTCAGCGAATGTGAAACTTGTGCTCGTCACAAATAACAATCCAATTCACATCACGCATCAATTCACATGTCATAAAACATATCTGCTGCCAATGAATCGATTCGTATTTATTGTCCAGTCCCTGCTGGTTGTGCCTCTATTTGCAGATGCGCGGCCTATCTTATCGTTTTTGCAACTAACGCCAAATGATAAGACTTCACGTTCAAGAGAAGCAAACATAGCAAAGTCTAGCAGTCGGATCCCACTTGTTGAATCACCGTTAGCCATCCCATCGAGTTCATTTGGCAGTAAAATTGAACGATTTACCAAGTCAAATGTTTTGGTACAGATCGAACGAACTGCGCAAAATGAAAGACGAATCTCTGGAGAGTTAGTGCTGAACCACGACCGTCACAGTGTCAGTAATACATCGGAGAAAGCACACAGTGCTGTCGGAATAGATCATTTATGGGATATACTGACAGACTATAACAATCTTAGTACGCATGTACCAAATCTGGTTGAGAGCAGAATCATCAGTAGACAAGGCAATCATAACTTCAGCCAGCATGGCAAGCGCTACAATACCATTGGCACACACCACATCAATGATGTCAAAACTAGTATAGGTCCAAGAATATACCAAAAAGGAGCTCAACGAATATGGGGGTTTGAGTTTGGTGCCGATCTCACTATGGATATGAGAGAAAGCATAATAGACTGCAGCACTAAACATTCGACGATCAAAAGAAAATGCATCTTAGATTTCAAATGTGTCTCGTCTCAGTTCTTCCAGCAGTTCGATGGTAGTTGGATTGTAGAAGAGGCAATGAAACCAGCATCCTATGGATCATCTGCGTCTATAACTACATCGGTGAAATATATTGTAGATGTTCGACCAAAAGGTCTCGTGCCAGTGGCAGCTTTAGAATGGCGCATCAAAGAAGATGTGCCAACAAATATGCTCGGCGTTGTCAATGCAGCTGCTAAGAAGAGTCAGACCACTGTAGTCGATAGATTGCTACATGGTGTAGAGAACATTGCTATGAACGGAGAAGCTACCAATGATTCTTCGGTTGATTGGTATAGAGACGAGACCCTGTCAATGTACTTATGAATAGAAGATAGAAGTGCAATAGGTACTTAATAATTGCAATAAAATGATTTTACTTGACAGTATCGTATATTCTACCAACCAAAACCAATACCTGTTCATAAGTCAAGAATGTAAAAGCTGATGTCAGCACTGTTTGAAGCAATTTGGCATCCATTCCCGTAAACAAAGCAGATATTCCTCCACTGGCAAATTGTCGGCGTAGACAATCTATCGTCCCAGTGTACGATCTTTCAATTGTGTCCAGTTGCTCAGTTGTTTGATTGGATTCTTCTGTTACAGAGATTTGTATCCGTCTAGTTTGCAACCGTAGCAGCACTTGAGCTAGTTGCAGCGGGTATGTTAAGAAAGTAGCTACTGCTTTGGCAACAGCACCAAAAACAAATGCCTGGGCAGGTGACAGTGACGAGGATTGTATTTCTCTACCTTGGCGTTGAATCTGTCGCAGCTTCTCTTGCAATGACCAAGAACGCATCTGTTCATAAACAAAATGTTGAATGATGGGATTGCTAACTAACAGTAATGAAGTCCATGTACCACTCCATAGCTGTTGCACTCCTTCTGATTTTGCAATGTCAGACATGATTGCAAACAAAATTGGTTGATGTTTCGTAGGACCATTAGTTGCAAGTTTTGATGTTGGCATCTTTCCCTCCATCATTCGCAAAGATGCAACCCATAATGGATTTGTCATTAAAACATTTATGAATCCAGCGACAGACGATGCTATTAGGGAAGTTGCCATTTTGGATTGAAATATCTTGAGTAATATATTGTGAATTGTACGGCCCTGTGATGTTCCTTTGTGCTGATGCTGCCGACGTATCTGCCGCTGTTGAATATAGCGCATACTGCGCCTACATATTTGCAGTGCATAGAAGAAGATGAAGTTGGAAATCATCAAGGTTGTGGTCATTTGTGATGCTCCATTGTAGAGTGTGTTTTCCCGATGAAGTCTAACAAGACACTGCAGTATTGATTCTGAAACCAAGCGGTTCTCCTTGTTTGATACTTGAACTTGACATCCATCTCTTGGTACTAATGATGGGCACTGATATTTGTCACTATCCGATATTTCAGGATCATATACAATCTCGAATGATTCATTTGAAGATGATGGCGATGCCGATCTTTCATAATCCACAATCTCTTGGTCTTGCTCATCCAATTCGCCTGATTCTATCTCATCTCGCCGATCATTTCGGCGTCGATTAACAGCACCACTCTGCAGCTCAACACGCACTCTTTCTAATGGATAGAATGTCAGGACCGCCAGTGCACTACCAATAGACCCACCTTCAATCAATCAGAATGTGAGATAAAGAGAATATCCAGGGGTACGTCACAAGACTACAAGGTGATGCCATGTGCTCACGTACCAATGGCATGCACAAATGATGGAAGATTGTTTGTAGACATAGTATCTTCTGCAAACGGAGATGGGCAGATGCGAGAGGAGAGAGGAGGAAGGAAAGAGACGTTATGTGGTGACAGGTAAACAAGACATTTCGTAATACATTTACCTTTTGATTTAAACAGTTCTCCGGTAAATCCAGTCCTTCTCAAACGAACTGGATCGCCCATAACCGTCCGTCCTTCTCCATCCTTGCTTTTCTCTCTAGCTTTGCTCTTTGCTGCACACAACACTGCAACCATGTTCCGTGCCGCTACCTCCTCCATCGTCAAAAGGGCAGTTCTCCGCTCTGGCAGCAGGAGGTGAGTCTGCATGTTGTTTGATTTTGCTCGTGTTCGAGGAGGAAGTTCGTGGGGGGAGAGATTCGAGGGTGCGGCCTCCATTTTTCTCGTTGCGAATCCATTGGAGCCGTTGGAGACAGTAGGGGGGAGCGGTGTCAATGTGCACTTGAAAACAGCACTAGAATCAAGCAAAAATTAGATACGACGGCAGCTGGGCGAATAGCTCTGTTGCGTGTCAATTAAGAAATTGATACAAAGGCTCGCTCAGTCTCAGGCCGACGCAAATGCTATCTAAATATTCACGTTGTGGGGACAAACAAACTTTGACAAAGAAATTGATGCAACAACTTAAATGAATAGAGATGGGACTTTTTGCAGATTGCCGCCCCTGTATAAAGCTCGTGAAGCCAAAGATGCCATGCTAGCACGAATCATGAATTACAACACTAAAACAACTTTACCAACGAATTTGGGGGGTATTAACGTTGAGACAATCGGCAAGGGGGGATGATAACACTTGAACTTGCGATTAACAAGTTCGAAATCAATACAAACAAAATTTGCAGCTTGCCCCCATCAAGATCTGCGTCGGACACTGCTGCTAAAATCCACGTGTCCGTGCATTCATCATATTATTGTCTGAATTTGGGAGATTGGATTTATCTCATTCAAAGTAATGGCGTTTACTCACATCATATCTGGTTTCTACTCTCAGTGCCCCTTCGGCAACTCTTCCTGGCCAAATGAGCTTCCATGCTTCTGCCAAGCGTGAAGAAGAAGCCAAGGCCGATGCTGCCGTTGCTGTTGAAGAAAGCAAGGGAGGTCTCTTTGGAACTGGACTCTCAGAATGGTTTGCCCTTCCCATTGGAGTTGCCGCCGCCGTCCCACTCATCAAACTTGAATGGTACGTAGTTAACGAGGAGACACAGCTCTTGGCCGTCTTCTTGGCCTTTTGCGTTACCTTTTACACCCAAGGTGGAGATGCTGTGTACAAGGCGCTCGACCAAAAGGCGGTAGACCTCCTCAAAGAGCACAATGATGCCGAGGACAAGGTCATCAAGGCCCTTGAACTTAAGCTTGCCGCACTCAAAGCTAACCACAACATGGTTAACGACTTTGAGGCCATCAACCAAATCCGTCGTGATACGTACGAGAAGCTCAACAAGGCTGGAGCCATCAAGCCCCACCATGACTTCAAGGCACAAGTCGAGAAGATGCTAAACATGATTGCCAACGAGGAGGCCAACGTCACCGAAAAGACCAAGATGGCTCTCATGTCCGAAGCCACCGCCTCAGTCACCGAGAAGTTCACATCGGACAAGGCCCTCAAGAAGGCTGCTCTCGATGCTGCCATCTCCAAGCTCAAGGGAGGCAAGGCCGAAGATCCTGTCCAGGCTGCATTCGTTCAATTTTTCAAGGATAAGGCAGCTGCTGCCGCTGCCAGCAAGGATGACAGTGAGGAGAAGGCCCAACGGGCGGCCATGATTGCCAAGATGAATGGTGTTGCCAAGAGCGAGAAGTTCATGTTTGAGTTTGATGCTAATGGTCAACCGAAGATGTTGGTGTAAATTTATGATTGGACTGTTTCAGTGATTGTATGGCGGCGTGTTGATAGATATTGGATGAGGTGTAACGTAACTACACTTTTTAATCCTCTTTAGCAGATATAAGTATTTGTTGTGATAATCACAGTACCGAAATGATTTGTTTAGATTGTATTCCTGCATACTACTTGAAACATTTCCTTCATCTCAACCTTCCATAGAAGCCAAAGCCCCATCCGCCAACTCCACAACCTTCTCACACTTCTCCTTCAAAATCCTCAAAGCCTCCGCCACAATCACCGCCGGTTCCATCATCCCAACACTCTCCACATTAAATATAAAATGATTCGGAATCCGACTCATCCTAATACTCTCCTTAAGCTCTGCGTTCCTCATATAATTCCGACTCATCGTACATGCATACGGATTGGACACCACCGCCTTTTGCTTATACCCCTCCTTCTTCTCCTTGGTATCCACCGGTACCAATGTAAACACCCCCGGTTCAAACCAATTAACCAATTCTTCCGCCAACTCATCATAAATAGGCTTGATTATCTCTATATGAGGCATTAATCGATAACTTGCCGTGGCTACCGGTGAGAATTTGGCATGATCTTTACCCACGCCTTTACGTGCGTGAGCCTCCAATTCAATGACTTGACCGGGTCGTAATTTGGCCAATAGTATATCCTCGGAAATTGGACGGATGCCACCGCCCAAACCGGATCCTACACCAGAAGAATGGAGGGGAAAGTTGGCCAATTGATCTCCCTGCGGTGCCCAGAGCAAATCTCGAGTATAGACATGTCGGGTGAACGGTCTTCCCGCCGAATCAATCGTCTGTTTGACATTATGTAGACGAATGGCCGATTTGGCCGCGTCATCTGCCACGTGTACATCCATAACGGATGGATCTTGCTCTTCCTCCTCCTCTTCATCACTATCATCGTGTCTCTTTTTCTTACTTTTAAGCTTGGCCTGCACACTCTCCACATCCGCCCCAGAAACCAACCCCTCCATCTTCCACTTCTTCTCCATCTTCCTCCTCATCTTTTCATCCTCCTTCTCATTCCCTCCACACACGACATGCAATCGAAACACTATAGTATTCCTATCGGTAGATGCCAACTCCCCCGTTTCTTCTTCGACCTCGATACCAAATTCGTCAAACAGCCGCGGATCAACATTGAGCGGCACCAACCCCAATCGATGACAGAGCACCTCATCGTGGATTAAACTAGTATTGTTCCACATGTAAACGTGTTCTAATGCCATTGTGGGTATTTCGGAAATCATGATGCGACGGAGAGCGTTGGCGAAGGAGACGTCGACGCCGATGAGTTCGAAGGATAGTTCGTGGGGGTTGGGGCGGGAGAGGGGACGGATGGAGAAGGGTGTCGGGGTGGGGGATGTGGAGTTGTCCCAGCGGAGGGAGGTGGGTGTTACGGTGTAGGATCCTAGGGCTGTGTTGGATTGATGGGGTGCCATGGTTGATGTGCGAGCGAGATGGTGATGGTGATATGGGTACCATAGATAGGTGCACTGGTGTGGGTGTTGGCGCGTGATGGATTTCTTGGCGGGAGAATGGTAGCAAAAACATCAGGTTAGAAGTACTTATTTAGTTCTATTTGAGGTAGATAGGTGTGACGCACGAAGTGCAAATTGATGGCCGCCCGCCCCTCATAACTACATCCGCAAGCAACCAGCCAAGGAAGCACAATTAATAAGTAGTACCATAACGACGCAAAGAGGAAGCTGGCTGCAGCTATCACCGCCATCACACCACCAATTTAACACACAAATCAGCATGGCTAGGATTTCAAACCTCGCCCTGGCAGCCTGCCTCATCAGTGCAGGACACGCCTTCACATTCGTCCAGCCATCATCCAATTCCGCATCGTCACGCACATCACACCTCACAACGCATCATCCATCCCTATTCACACAACGAAGGACCAACAAACTATCATCACCAACACGCCTCCAATCCACAGCCTCCGCCGACGAAGCAACCTCCACCATCAAAAAACTCCCCCAATCCTCCGTCGAACTAACCCTCACAATTCCCCCCTCCCTGACCTCCTCCACCTACGAAAAAGTCCTCTCCACAGTCTCCAACAAACTATCCATCCCCGGCTTTCGCAAAGGAGCCAAAATACCCAATGCCGTCATCGAAAACGCCTGGTCTGTCAACGGTGGCAAAACCGACTTGAAAAAATTGGCAATCAACGAATTGGCAGCTCAATTGATCGAAAAGACTCTAAAGTCTCATGAATTGGAACCGATTGGTCAACCGGTTGTCATACCCAGTGTAGAAGATTGTGCCAATTCCTTCAAGGTGGGTCAAGAGTTTGAATTGGTGGTGAGGTGTGATGTATGGCCCGATATCGATTGGAAAGCCGGGTCTGTGGATGATGCCAAGCCGTATTTGGGGTTACAAGGTTCGTACAAGAGGAAACCATTCAATCAAGAGAGATTTGATGCGGCATTGCGTGATTTGACGGAACGATATGCCAAATTGGAACCTTTCGAAGATAGTTCTGCCCCGATTGAGATGGGTGATGCATGTGTTGTGAACATGGTGGGGTATTTGGCGAATAGTGATGGAGGGAAGGGAGAGGCATTGCCGGAGGGTGTGGCTAGTGGGGATAATGTCGAGGTTATTTTGGGGAAGGGGAGGTATATGGAGGGACTTGTGGAGGGGTTGGTTGGTGGACGGGTGGGGGAGACTAAGGTTGTTAAAGTTCGTTTCCCTGATGTGAGTGGTGCCTCGTTTGATGACTGAGCCTTCGAGTACTGATGGCTTGAATTGTATATACCGAGCTTCAATGACTCACAATTTTATTCCATACCGATACAATTTGTGCCTCCCATTCACTTCAGGCACTCAAAAACAAAGATTTGGCAGGAAAAGACGCAATCTTCGACGTAACCATCACATCGGCATCCAAACGCATCCTTCCCACCGTAACCGACGGTTTCGCCTCCCAAGTCCGTCCCGGTCTCACCGCCGAATCCCTCAAAGAAGAACTTCGCAACGCAGTCGACTCTCAAGATGCTCAAGAGTACATGGGGGCACGGAACGAGGCGCTGGGTGCCGCTCTGGCCCAGGTGTTGGAGGTGGAAGTTCCTGATACGCTTATTACGAATCAGGCGAAGGAGAAGTATGCTCTTATGATGACGGATATGAGGAATGGTGGGATGGCGGATGAGGAAATTCAGAAGATGATTAATCCGGAGAATTTTATCAAGTATAAGGATATTTATGCGGAGGTGAGTTGCTCGTTTGTTCTCTATGATTTGCCATGTTGTGATGTCTGTATGTCATGTCTCTAACTACTATCCTCCAACTACAGAGCATTGTACGAGACTTCAAAATCTCCATGGCACTCGATGAAATCTCCCGCTTAGAAAACATTCAAGTACCCGCCTATCAAGTCGAAGAACAACTCCAACAACTCAAAGACCAAGCCAATCAAGCAGGTCAAGCCGATGAATTTGACGACGAACAAGTTCGAAAGAAGGTAGAATCCACATTGGAACGTCGTATGGTATTTGATTTCTTGGCAGAACATGCAGATTTGAAGGTTGAGTACATGAAGGAGGGTGAAGATGAGTTTGATGCGGAGTTGATGGAGAAATTGGCGCAGGAGTCGTTGGAGAGGGAGAATGCTAGTAGTAGTGAAGGTGAGAATCACACTGAGGTTGATACTGTTGTAGAGCCTTCTGCTGTGAAGAAAGAATTTGTAACAGAGGCTGCGGTGGAAGAGAAAGAACCCGCAGCAAAGGCTGCAGTTGAAGAAGTCAAAATGACTGAAGCCACAACGTTCAAATATGATGGTCCCGAGTTTACAGACATGGATCAAGGACAAAAGGCATTCAACATCTTGGTTGATTTGGGTATGGTGGAGCTAAATCCTGACCCTGATGCTCCTGATTTTGATGCTAGTGCATTTGCAGATGAAGACTGAACAGAGAGACAAATAGACGATTTCAATCAGTGTTTTAGACATCAAAAGGTAAATTCTAACTCCTGCTTTGTTTCTCTGTTTCTTTTACAGAGTAGATTAAAGTGATGGTCTTTAAAGAACAGTTATGTATCAACATTTACATGATTTGATGTATCAGTAGCTGTAGATACATGAATTAATCTGTCCTCTTGACAGGAACTACTTGTATTAGTCATAAGGAGCAGAAATTGAGTACATCAGTTAATCTGAGATGTTAGACAGTATATTGCTCTTATGCTGTTGAACAAATACTTGATTTATGATTATGAGGGAGTCATGAGAGCCAACGTCAACAAAAAGACTTACAGACAGAAAATCAGAGTTTGACATATTCTCAAACTTTAAAGTGCTGACCTGTGTCCTGTGTGGCAACCTATCGAATCGCCTGGTAAGTCTTTGCTAAGTACATAAGTTTGAATAGATAGAAGTCGTCACCAAGTGTATTTAGGGAGCAAATATGGTACAAGGGATTGATGAAAATTTCTTTCTGGGATACCTACATCCAATACAATAGAAGTACAGTAAACTGTGGTGTATAAGTACTTTCTACTCAAAGTATTCTTGTGTCTTTATGTTCCAATAAAGCCCTATGGCCGACCCGCACACTGTTGGATTCATGATAAAGGTATAGTAACAAATACAATGAGATCTTGATAAAGTGGAGCGTTGGTTTACTGTTGATGGCACATATTATGTAAAGACGGTAATATTCTATCTCCTGTAAATGATTCATGCCATGTAGCATATGATTGGGTGATCATATCCGACGATTATAATGCTCGCTTTGCTCTGTCCCAACAAGAATTGATTGACTCTATCAAACTCAAACCAACTCTGAAGGATTGCAGAGTAAGATTTGATGAGTTGAAGGGCTTGATTGATTGTATGACTTGGTGTTGGTTGTAACTTGTCAGAACTGGGTGTTCAGATTCAAAGACTAATCATGCTCTCTTTACCATACAACAATTGATTGACTCTATGTAACTCCAACCAACTCTGAAGGATTGCAGAGTAAGATTTGATGAGTTAAAGGGCTTGATTGATTGTATGACTTGGTGCCGGCGGTGACTTGACAGATGTTGATAGAATTGCAAAATCACCTCGTGGCTGGGTGTTGAAGTTTGTTACGTTTGCTGATCTTTATTTTGTGTTGGCATTGGAACAGAAGAGATAAGAATGAACAACAAACATTACTAACATCAAACTTAACATCACACACACCAACAATGGTGACTTATACTTCTTCTACAGATCCAGCTTTGACTCACACATGCTGCACGACTTCAACAAATCAAGGCATGGTCATTCACATCCAAATCCTTGTCTATTTTTCTCAGAGATGACTTGGTTACATTAACGTTGCCGCAGACTTTGGGGTATGGACTTGCAAGATTTGTACAGACCCACTTTTATGCACCCCCCAACATTGCCGTACAATTTACTACCTTAAATTTAATTATGGTTAAGCACTAATTCACCTAGGCATGTTCTTAAATAGCAAAGGTGATTCCATCAATGTGGCCAGTAGCTACTATTGGATTGAAATATTTCATGATTGCTAAAACCTTTCCATAATTGTCTAAACATTTCCATTGCTAAAACTTTCGCAACACCATTGAAGATGCAATTCCAAAATTGTGGTGGTGCCACCAATAAAGGAGCACCAATGCCAAACTTTTGGTGCAGAGGACTGCCCATGCACTTATAAGCCATCTACTTGGCCTTTTTGTCTTTTGTTTTGTCTATCTAGGCCGATAACTATAACTACAACTACAAGTGGTTACCTTTTCAGCACTGTTGTGAATCGATGGATATCAAAGAGTGATTTAGACTGAGAATTGTCAAACAGCTGATTCGATTAGTAAGCTTTCTGAGACCTAGAGTGATTGGAATGAGTGATATTAGTACACAAATACTTATAAGTGTGTGCTTGATTTGGCACTTATTAAGGTGCAGTATGCATTGTTATTGTGATTGAAAATTCAACACCATTCGACTTTGTGCAGTAATGAAGATTTTGATTTGCAATTGGCCCCTTACCCTAATAGAACCATTATGTTTATCTTGAAATTCAATACTGGTAGTAGATAGTGAATCAAAATCAGACACTGAAGCTCAATGGCACCATGCGCCACCATCTGTTCGCTCTAGGCTGGATTGGATGCCAGGTGCAGTGCAAATGACCTGTGATGCCCTGATCTGATTGAGTTCTCTATCATCAGTACAGTTTTTGAGAACTATGACTGGTGCAATGTGCAATGACAGTTGCCAAATCCCATGGCACAATGCTGTGGTCAAATTGAATTGGCTGTCTCATTGCTATTGGTTGTGTAGTTTATGAGGCATTGGTTGGCACGTACTTGATTGTTTCCATTTGCTGGTCTTAACATCAAAGCTCAGAGCTCAGACTGTTGGATTGATGGATAGCATGTAGTAACTGAATTCAAACACCTTCTTAGGATTGCAGCTATGGGTCCTTGAACTTGAAAGCCGTTGCTTCCTGTACTGAGTTGACGGAATAGCTTATCCCTTAATCGGTGGTAACATTATATAGTATATTGAGCTCGATTGAGCATTGTTGTTCAGAAGGACTTCATGCCGCTGCCAATTTGCACTGCATTGTGAGGTGCATGGTTGGGGTGTGTTTGTGTCAAGTAGCTTTCTGGTGAGCTTTGGTGGCTCTAGAGCAATGACAATGTAAACAAGATTCGTGATTTGTGCTAAACGAGCGTCACAAATGTTTGTGTGTGTATGCTCACACCCTAATTGACAACAGCCAAAGCCATCATGATGGATCTCTCTAAAAAATCTCTTTCTGTCCTTGTTTTTTGAGGGCTGCTTTGATCTTGGCAGATTTGAATGTACTTTTTCATACGATTCAGTCACAATTTTATCGGTGGGTCGAACAGAGTTGGCGGTGGTTCAAGATTGATGCACTTTGTGGCTTTGATGAATGCATTTAATGACTGCTGTCCATGACGATGAGCTGCCATTGGCTTGCTTGTTTCAATCTAACGTGGAAGATGATGTGCAAACAATTCAAGTAAGATTGTTTTGATATTATGCTGCTGCCGCTGCCGCTGTTTGATTCTGAATTACGAAGTTTGGAAGTGCAATGTGCATTAGAAATTCTATCTGCCACAATCTTGAATTCCACAAGTGCATCCAAGAGTCTAAGTTGCAACCACATTGCCAGTTGCCAGATGGATCAGACAAGGCCATGATAGAATCACCGAGGTCCAAGGTTTCAAAATAAAGTAGTAGTTTGAATCTGCACTTTGAAGACAAACACAGCAGCAGGTAACTCAGTGGTCAATCAAGGATCGGTACCATTTTACGAGAGCAATGTAAATATTTTAAAAACTTTAACCAATAGCCATGTTTCCCATGACCTCGGATTTTATACTGTGCTCTCTGTATAACAGTGCTTCCCAAATTTCCCCCCAAACATCCCCCGTGTCGTCGGAGGGCGTCGTCGCTGATATTGAGGGCTCGAGAGCACACAAATCCATGTAATACATTCAGCATTTGAAGAATTGCTAAGAGAAGGGAGGGCATACGAGGCCAAAGCTTTGGAGAGAAGCAAGGTCAAAGGAGGAGGTGTTTAAGGTGAGATCTGAACAAAACGATGTCTATGTTCATGCATCTTTTGTAATTGACCAGTAAGCAGTAGGGAGGTAAACAGATAATTAAGCAAGTTAATCTATTTCTAGATGTCCCGAGCTTACGACATCGCGGTGGACCATAGCTGGTTGGATGGCGCATTAGCGCCACCACAAAACCTGGATTGCCGCCTCGACAGAGCTGCTTTTCTCTGCAAAGATTTCGAAATGAAACTGTAATTTGTGTACCCACAGGTCCAGCTCTGCCGATTTGAGGAACAACCTGCTCGAATCAGTCAATTTTCCAGTACTGCTGTCAGCAGTCAAATCTAAACTCCGATAGGCCTGGGGCCAAGTTCTCAGAATTGTCAAAAGGCACAATAGCGGCGCAAGACAAAGGATGTCTCGATAGAACTCTCACAAGATTGCCGTGTGGTGTTCCTTCCGCTATGCACATTCGAAAAGAAGCTGCTTATCCCTCCGATCATCTTTCCTTTCCAAATCCCCCTCTGTTGCAACAACTACCCACTGGAGAACCAAATTGTATGACCTCCTCCAGATTCCAGATTATTGCAGTCCACGACTCACTTGTGCAGTTTGCTGCGGGTTGTTGTTGCCCATTCACTAAAATCC
>JALLPI010000609.1:0-17009 GCA_036939935.1 Cyclotella atomus | reverse complement strand
TGGAATGGGGGAAGTATAACTTTAAGTGTAATAAATGTCAACATTGGAATCAAAATACTGTGGATCATTTGGGAATTTGGATCAACCTGGATCAAATTTAACCTCTATCCCCGCATCCTTTTCGTATTCCCTCTTCATTTTGTTTTACTTGTTACGCTTAAATCCAGCCTCACTAATCTGATTGGAGTTGTCCACTTTGGCATCAACAGCTAAACGGCAAAGCCCGGGAATTATTCATTAGCTTGAGCTCTTGCTCTGTAAATGGCTTCATCAATTCAGCAATAATATCTGCAGCCCACTGATTTGCATAAGCCGGATCTAAAACTACGGAGTTCTCTGCAACTGAATCAGAAGAAGACCATGCAATAATGGAGCTGCTGTCATCGTCTGATAGCGTCAATACTTCGGGTTCGTCTATTGGCTGATCCACAGCATCGATTCCGTCAGTTGCCACAGAATCGGTGACACAGCCAGCATAACTGCCGGTGGCAACAATGGAGGGGTTGGGATTACTGAGTTCATCATGAAGAGGCGCATCATCGGGAGCATTAAAATGAACCAGTGATCCATCTTCCTCAATCAGCCCATTCTGTACGCGCCACTCGTGAGACATACCACCAAACATAGAGTTGGATTCATCAGGTGGACTGTAACTGCCATCAAAACATTCGGGGGAGGGATTGTTGGATCTAAGGGATAGCGTGTTGACCGAGGAATTGAGATTGGCGCTGGAGCGGTTGGTGGATGGTGTGGATACAGTGCCGTTGGAGAAACAGCTAAACGATGAAAGGGATGCACTGTCTCCCTGAGCCGAGGCATCAACATCAATAATTTGTGCTTCATTGGCATCGACATCAATTACTTCTGGTTCAGCGGGGTCTGCGGCTATCTCATTGGCAGCAGGTGCAGGGATGGGATCAACTACGGCACGAGCAGTCTCTTCGGCTGCAGCAAATGCTGCTTTCTCTCTTTGACGCCTGTCTTCGGCATGTCTCTGCATTACGGCAGTACCTGAGGGCATATCAGAACCACGATTCTGTATATGTTGATGGCGCTTTGATGGCCGCTTCGCCCGGCAGGGGAGGGAACCGACAGATTCGCTCATTTTGACAAGGAGGGGCGGCGGCTTTGATGGAGGAAGGTGGAGTTGTAGCAGGAGGAAGGCGTGGTGCTAAAGATGGCAGTAGCTTGAAGATGACAAATGGGGAGGTGATGCTAGAAGAGGAGGGGGCGGAGTGAGCAGTAAATAAAGGCGGGGATGGGCGGCGGCACTAAAGGAGGCAGCAGTGATGGGCGGCGGCAGTTAATAACAGTGTTGATGGGCAGCAGTGATGGTAATAAATATTATTGCAATGGCTGGGAGGGAGAATGATGGGGCTGTTCTGTGAGGTGACACAAATGATTTTGACACTGAAGGGCTGTTGTGATGTGTGCCGCTCAACGGACAGAGATTAGAAATCAAGTGAACTAGAAGTCACACTCCCGTAGCTCGTGAGGAGGTGAGGGAGAATGGTCCCTCCCGCCATATTTACCTGTAGTGGCAAAAAGAAGTTTCGAGTTTAGATATGTCTGAGTCAAACCTGAGCCTGCCACTTTGCCCTCTCATTCCTGCTAAGTAGTAGGCAATTACAGCATGAAGCCATTTCAAATGCTACGAATCCAAACTGCGATGATGAAGAGCAGAGAGCCAAAGAATCTGGATAGAAGCGGATCCAATGTAGGAATCCCAACAAGGAAACATGACCAATATTTTTGGCAAAGCAAAAGCATGAACAAAGTTCCTTCGCCAATGGTCCAAACCCTGATTGTATTTAGTGTTTTTAGAGAATTTGAATTCCTTAGTCCATGGTCATTTTTTTATTTCTCAAATTCATTGCACTACCTATTTTTGGAGGGCGGTTTCGAGTCGCAAGTCACAGGTAAAAACATCCACTTTAAGACACAAATGGTGCACACCAATATTGATGTTTTTTACCTGTGACTTTCGAACCGTTAACTGCTGTCGAAAAAAGACGTTGGACAAAAATGGCAACACCTCTTCCTAACAAAACCCTCTCATGATCCTTGATCGTCGTTGACATCTCAACCGTAGTTCTAGCCTAGAGTAATGAAATTCTCTGTTTCGACTGCAGAAAATAAGGATATCTTGTCTGGTTGCCGTTGCAGCTAGTGAAAGGGACTTGCAGATAGGGTTCAGCGACTGCACCAGACAGACAAATATAATTAGATGGAACTAAAAGAGTCTCCTTCAATGGTCAGATTTAATCATATTTTGCACTCAGTTTAAGGTGACACAAATGACCAACAAAACACTATTTTTTGACGTTGAAGGATAATGAACTTCTGCTCAAGCTGATGTACAACCAATTATTCAATGATGTTGGTGGGGCTGTGTTTGCAGATTGTGTGGCAAAACAAAAGGTGTAATATATTATCTTTTCTTCTTTTTGAAAAACCGCGCCATTTTCTCCAATTAGAACTACTGTATGTTTGATCTCACTTTCTACCCACGAGAGTAAGTATGGCCCGTAACCTATATGGTCATTGAAACCCAAACGTACGATATAGGAGTATCCATCGCTGTATCAGTATCATGTGAAGGATTGTTGTTAGAAAACAAGCCTGACAAGAGACATCCGGCAGGTGGTGCCTACGCTAACTAAGATGTCCCTAAGTCCCAAAGTGTCATTGCTGATAACAATAAGTTGAAACAATGACAGCATCCAAGCATCATATTGTGGTAGATTGTGATGTATAGAGATGTTGATGGTTCCTTCATAGCTTCACAAACCTTGGAGGCACCATCCATCAGCCAGAAGACAAAGTTGTATATTTTAGGTTGCTTTCAAACTCAGTCAGGCCTACTCCTTTGGTAGACAGTTCAAATCATTCACACAAGAATGATATATGACTGGATGCAAGAAAGGTCTGTTCCATACAGTAAAAGCTGAAGGAGCCAAACAGTTACACCTGGAATGGTATCCGAGAAAAATGAAAGTCACTGTTTCAATGTTGGAGTATTTCAATTTTATAGGATTGGCTGCAGAAAGGGAGATCTAGGCTTGTTGCAACTCCCGTTGAGAGGGATTTGCAGGTAGGGCTCTGTGACTGCACTAGACAGCTAAAACTAAAATAGTTTCCGTCAGTGACCGCACCAGACAGATGAATATTTTAATTAGATAAAACTAAAAGAGTCTATTTCAATGGTCAGATCATATCATATTTTGCCCTCGGTCTAAGGTGTGTTATTGTTATGTAGCATAATTGACTAACATTTACGAACAAAACAACATCTAAAGATCACCACCATTATTTGACATTGAAGGGTGACATAGTAATAACCTACTTGCAATGGCAATGGCCTCAACATGTGCAACTAATTTCAATTGGATTAGGTACAGCAAAGCCTTAGTCTACTTTTTTCTTTTGAGGTTTCTAAAAACCGCGCCATTTTCTTCCCGAATGAACGTACGTTTGACTCACTTTGTACCCACAAACATCAAATGGAACTAACAACTTCGGTCATTGAAATCCAAACGTACGACAGCTTCCATCGTGTCATTCTCATTTTTCAATTTGCAAATGAAAATCAACAAACCTTTTCATCGCCTTCATCCTCCGTCTTCAGCAGCACACTTCTCCTGGTGATAGATAGATAGATCCCTTAAAAGCCATGTCATCCAACCCTCCACAAGCTAACACGCCCTCCAAAAAGCGCAAAACCACCGAACCCCATGACATCCCCGCCGAACTCAATCTAACCCCCGGCACGCGCCTCCAAGTCAAATGGACCATCTGCGACGATGACGACGAAGACGAAGCCGCCGAAGAAGAAACTTCAACCAAACCATCCTCCCCCAAATCCATCCAAGTATGGTGGACCGCAACTTTACAACCCAAAACACCCTCCTTCCACACCCTAACCCCCGAAACCAAAGACGAAATGGACCTCTTCGACCAAGGAGACGTAACACTCACCATCTACGAATTAGATTACGATCCGTTACCCTCCATGGATTTTCACGAACGATCCATAGAACAAGTGGCATTTGTTTCCGAAAAGACTCTACTAAATCTAAGTACGGATGAACTCATGATTTATCGTAAAGAAGGGGAGGAATCACCCCCTCCTTCTCCAGTTCCCTCCGATGAAGAGGGAGAACGATATGTCAATCCTAGCGAGATATCGGAATTAATGGATGGTATTATACAGAAATCAATGGATAAATTAATGCCCCGGATGAATGGACTTCCTATGGATGTTAGACAGAAGATTGCGGAGAAGTTGAAGAGGAGTAAGGAGAAGTTGTATGAGGGGTTGATGGGGGAGATGGAGAGGGTGGGGAGTGGGGGCGGGGAGAGGGTTGTTACGGGGGAGGTTGTTAGGAGGGTTATTAGGGAGATGAAGTGAGTTGTGTTCTTTTTTGGTTGTTGGGTTTGTTAGTCTCAAGGGTGAAGGCAGAAATGGAAAGAAACAATCTTTAGGGGTACAGTTCTGAGCTTCTTTGGACTTGGGTAGTATCATTTATAAACATTGTATATCAATCAATAATCTTAGGAAAGTAAGGGGCCGCTTCTGAGCTTTTTTGACCTGGATAGTATTATTTATAACATTGTGTATCAATCAATTGAGGTGAAACAAGAACAACAGGAGCACCTGTCAATTTCATGGATCATTGAAACTCTTTATTCTATTCTATCTTCTACTGTTCTACAAGTCACATCGTGGCTAACTAGCCGCAGCTGACTCACAAAGCTGAGAAATGAACCATCCCACTTTGGCCAATCTTCGGTGCTTACATGTACATATGATGATCTATACACTTTGTAAAAGTTGAATTCATGCCATTCGAAATACTCACCGTGTTGATTGGTTTGTTTCTCGTTAGCAAGAGAATTTGCCACTGCCAATGGAGTTATCAGGTAGATTGGTGTTGAGGAATAGTCTGCTGCAGAACAAGTAAGGTAGCTTTGAAGGACGTGCAGCAATACTGATGGCTCATTTCCCTGTAGATCAAGTATAAGATTGTCTGATTGCAAATGAGAAATTCTGCTCTCTTTCTGACTCGTCCCAAGCTCATCAGTTGAGCATGTGTTACTGCCATCAGTATCTATGACACACTGTCTATTTGCAAATTCAGTTTGTTCAGTGTTACTTCCAGCTAGAAAGCTTGGTGGCATGTATGTCTTGTAGTATATATGAATAGATGCCGAAGTATTGCTTGAAAATGACTTTGTTTGAAGCAACGCGTCTGTCAATCCGCCTTGGTGCAGCCATCCGAAGAATATGTACAGGATGATATTGAATGCTATCCAAATTAACTTCAAGATAGATGCTTTCACTCGATTTTGTGACCTGTCATTTAATCCCAACACTTCTTTACCACACAGAAGCACCAATGGAACTAGGCAAGGTAAAAGGAAACGTGGTTCTTGGTGTGGAGCACATGAGAGCACGAATAGCCCAGTTATAATAACCCATTTGCAGGTGATGTTCACCATTGAACTATCGTGTGAGTTGTTGCATCTGTTTCTATTGCCCCGGCCCAATGCACGTTGGACTATCGAACTATACCAAAACAGTGCCAAGGGTCCAAATAGCGTGGGCATATTCACTAACGCATGAGTTATTCTTGGATGCAGTCCGTGCTCGGCAAGGTTGGTAGATTTAGAGTTGTATATGAATGCATTTAAAGGAGCAATGTGTCGCATCATATCGCTTGTCAACTCAGCTCGAGCTGAATAGTAGATTGAATCATTCCATATGAACATCATAGATGTTGTCAAGAATGCCAATGCCAGCAGTATCAAATCTAGCATGAAATGCTTTGGCCTTTGACTCATTTTCCATCTACGCCAAATCCATATCAGTACAGATGGAAATGCATAAAATGCAAATGTGAACCTTACAAAGATACCGATGGAGCAGACGACACCAATACAAATTGTACTCATGTGAGTATCAATTGCTGCCATTGTTAAATCGAAGTTGACGACAACAAGTAGTAACGCCAAACACATTGCCTCCAAAGTATTTGTAAATGGTCGTATTCCAAAGACCAAACATGGCCACGATGATGCCAGTATGATGACTTCTATTGGAGGCCCGTATTGATAGATAAAGTACAACATCTCAGACATCCTACGACGTGAAGTGTTGGACGCTTGTGCATGTTTCAAAAAGATCAGTAGCCAAAGTGATCCATCTAGAAATATCATTGAAAGTATTGTCATGAATATTCTCGGGATCATTAGTACTTCTTTGCCCGATAAATGATGCAAATTGTCTTTCCAACACGTGTTTGTTAATTGTTGATGGCCAGATGACATCACTACTGATTTGATACAGGAATAGACACGTATGGGAAATAATGTCATGAATTTCGGAGGGACAATTGATCGCACTGCATGCATTGGCTCAAACTCCCATGGGATGTTTTTGACAGCATAATCGTGCTGCTGCCGCGTTGACTCGTCGAGCTGTTGACCGAAGAACAGCTCCTGGCCGCCTTGGAAGAATTCATCTGGATGGATGTATCCTGGCAGTGAATGGATGGCTCCAAAGAATCTAAGGACGATGAGCGAGAGGTACAGTGCCCATTTGAATCTGTTGGACGATTGTGGGGCTACCATTGAGCGTTGATTGATCGCTAGACTAGATGAAGAGAGATATGATTCAAAACGCTATCTACTAATAAAGGTTCAATGATGCTACACTAAGTAAAATGTAATCCAATCTGTATCTTACCTCTAAAACTAAAAATCAATCGTGCTCGCTCTCACACTTATGTCTCTCTCCATCTACTCCTCACAAGAACACTAACAGACACCAACCCACAACAAACGAATAAGAACCATGACTGTAACGAAGGAAGATCCCGAAATCACCGTCAACGCCACCCCCGAACCGCTAGCCACAGCGGTAGGCGTCGCTACCGGCGTGGAAAAGCCCGCAGGCGGTGCGAGCAACGAACCTCCCATTCCTGCAGGGCATTCTCGATTCTATTGCTCAAAGTGCCGCTCGGTGAGTTTTTATGCCATGTCTCGTAATCTGATTGTATATTATGTCTGCTATCGATTTCATTGATTGGAATGTATTTCCCATCTGCAAATCTTCTCTTATTCTCCACTAATATTACGTCATGAATCTACTTAACTACTGTATGTAGCCATATGATTTGCCCGATGGAACCAACTCTTGGAGATGTGCTGGTTGTCATACATTCAATACAACCCAGCCTGGAGAGTGTGAGTGGTGCTCAATATTGTAGAGGGTGGTAGTAGGGGTATAGAACTCAGAGAGGGGGGTTATAGGCATTATGGATTATGAGAGACTTTTGTGTCCGTGGTAGACTGTTGAAAAGAATATTAACAACAAACAAAACTGAAATAAATCAATACATCTGTGTTAAGGGAAAGCGTGTGATAATGCCCTCGTAAAGTTAAGGATAAAAGTACGTCATGTTTGAGTTTATAGGATCTGGGCAGTTACATAACCGAATGTCTGTGAGCCAAAAAATGTAAGATATGGTGGTACTTCAGTGTTTTGCGGACAAAACAACAATTTCTTGTTATCCCAATACGAGGGCTGGACATATGCATCTATGATGTCTGCTAATACCAACAGATGTTGCCCATCAATACTGCAACTTGGATGGGATGCAGGTGATGCCGTAACACCATAGGTGCGACAGTGCAAATGAGCAACTGTACCTTGGATAGCAAATAAATCAGAATGGTGTGTCATAGCTATACATTCAGCAGTTTGAGAGCAGCCTAAAGGAATTGGTATCAAACCTCGAATGCCATGTTTTGATAAAAGCTCTTGCTTCAACTTCTTCTTCTTTCTATTGCTCAATTCTCCACCATTCGAATCTATGACACCTCTATTTCCATCTGAAGGACCTGCTTGGAATTTGCAACAATGTCTTCCTGATATCGACCCGACATTCAGTACTAAGTCTTCCATTCCTTTCACAGGTATACACAGTGAAAACTCGACACCAAAATTGCGAGACCCATCATCCGGAGCGAGAAAAGATGCTGAATAACGAGATTTATTGATGCTGAACAAAAAACGCCCCTCGTTGTTAGTGGGTGTGAGCCAAGACAGAACCATTACGTTTTGTTTTGCTGGGGTGTTTGGAGTACTTGACGTGTCATCTGATGGGATAGCTTCAATTATACTGTCAGCATCAAGAACTGTTGTATCCGATGCAATCTTGCCAAAATCTACTGTGCATAGGAGACATACTGGGTTTGTGTATAATAGTCTACTGAGCTCTTTGCCGGTTGTTAGATGGATCCATTCAGTTTGGTTGCCGGAGCTCATCTTCATGCATTCGAAGTCAGGTTCTCCGATGAAGGAATCAGTACCAACTTACATGAGAACTGAAAACTGTCATCTTGAGAAGGGAAGATCCCACCAAGTTGACCGCCAAGATTGAGGTCTAGCTTGATAGAGCCAATGATTCAAGATCCGCCAGCTCTCATAAAAACAACAAACATGAAGCTGCCAATCTTAACGACTTTGATATCAATCAGCTCTGCTGTAGGCTCCAGCCGATCAACTGTAGATCGTTCTTCTGCCCTTGCTCGTAATCGACCTGCGGGCAAATTTCGTTTGACAGATGCAAAACACGATCGCAAGCTCCAAGACTACAGTACTATTGATGGGTACACTTGCTTTCGAGACGTTGATGGTATGATGCAGGCAATGGTTGATCTAGAGGCGAACCATCCCGACCTCGTTGCTGTCGAAGACATTGGAGATTCTTACCTCAAATCTGTTGGAGATGCCAATGGCCACGATATCTTCGTGATCAAGATTACTGCGTCTACTTCCGACCCCGCCCAAGTGCTATTCACTGGAGGACATCACGCTAGGGAGCTTGCTCCTCCTGAGCTGCTCATGAGATTTGCAGAAAAACTCGTGGCGGAGTATGATACGAATGCTGATATCACTTGGATTCTTGATACTACGCAAATCAACATTATACTTTACGCGAATCCTGATGGGAGGGTCGTTGCTGAAACTCAACCAGATTTGTATTGGCGTAAGAATGTTAATCCAAACGATGGGACATGCAGTGATGATTTCATTGGAACCGATCTGAACCGCAACTATGACTGGATGTGGGGAGATACCAGCGGTGCAAGTAGCAACCCCTGTGATGAGGATTATCATGGAAGTGGACCAGCGAGTGAGCCTGAAGTACAGGCAGTCATTGCTTATGCCAAGTCTTTGTTTCCAGAGGCACAAAGGAAGGCTGATCCTGTAGCTGATATGGATATTGCATTTGGAGAAGATATCACAGGACTGTACATGGATGTGCACTCATATGGAGGGCTTACTTACTATCCTTGGGGGTTCGAGGATCTTGTCGTAAGTTATTCGGATTAAATACAAGTACTATTTGTTTTGATCTGATCACTCATTTACTTGCCATTTTTATTATAGTGTCCCGACAACGACTCGCTCGAAGCACTTGGGCGTAAAGCTTCGTTCTTCAATGGATACGTAAGTTTATGGGTTGCCTTTCCAGCACAACATCCTCCTCGCGAACTGATCATACCTACCCGTGTATTTACAATAGGTACTCTGGGCAGGCGGGCAGCCAGACTTCCTCTACCCAGCCACGGGTGATGCTTCTGATTACATGTATGCTCACCTTGGTGTTGCCTCAATGGGATTGGAAATTGGTGATGACTTCTATCAGGACTGTGATGGCTTCGAAAGCAAGGTTTATCCCGACAATTTGAACACCCTTCTCTACACTATAAAGCTTGCCAAGAAGCCGAATGCAATCATTAAAGGTCCGGATGTACTCGATCTTACAGTAACCGAGACAGATGGTGAGCTGACAATCGGTGTAGATGCCAGTGATAGCGAACTCGTAAATATCGACGGCTATCCAAGCTTTACAACAGGAGAGCAAACCGTGAGCAAGATCGAGTTGTACTTGGACGTCCTTCCTGATGAATATGGAGATGGTGACACCATGTACTTGCTACAGCCAACTGCAGTAACTAATTCAGACAGAGTTTCGGCAGAAACAATGATATCATCAAGTGGCCTGACTTCAGGCAGGCATGTTGTGTACGCCGTTGCAACTGACAGTGATGGTTATACTGGTCCGGTATCCAGTGTGTTCTTTGAGGTTGAAAATGTGGCCACACCTTCTCCAGTAATGCCAACTTCATCGCCATCAATCTTGGTCCAGACAACTACCTTCACGACGACCACAACTGAGAAGGAAACTGACCCCCCATCAGCAGCTTCTGCATTGACAACCAACGCTCCTTCATCTTCTGCTGTCGTCGAAACAAGTGTACCTACAGTTGGAACTACGTCTGTAGACGAAACAAGTGCACCTATATTTGGAAGTGCATCTTCGTCATCTCCTACAATAGCATCCACTTCCGTGACTTCATCTGAACCCACAGCTTCTTTGGCTGTATCTGATGCTACAGCAAGCGCAACTGGCAGTCCTACCACAGTAAACACTGACAGGGTAGGTTCAACAGCCCCCACTACTACTCAATTGACGGAGTCTCCATCAATCACTGGCATGAGGAACGAATCTGAAGCACCTACTTTGTCTCCAGTACCATCAGTTGGAACTTTGCGTGACACCCCTACTGATGCGTTCAGTGAGGATGGAAGCTCAGCTAGCAATGTTTCCATTGGTATGATTGCACTCCTGTCCTGTCTGTTGATTACTTACTTGTAATAATCCATCTAGATCGTGGTGAACATTAAGAATAGGTGATATTTTCCTGATTCTTAGTTTAGGCTATTAATCTCAGCTTTAACTCTACATCACAAGAAACATCAACTTTAACATGATTTGTAGCAATACACTTCAACATTACCACGGAAGTGAACCAGCTTCTCTCTTCTTTGGTCGATATCTTTTGTGGCCATTTGTGAAGTGCACTTGAAATTTCTACTACGCAAGTATTTGGGTTCCTTCATGGCACTTTTCAAGTTACGATTCTTTTCAGCACATCGGTGTTTTGGAGAGCTTTTCTTCCTGCGAAACAAGTCCCTTGATGAAGTATTTTCAGTGGTCTCGGCTGTGGCTGAAGTATCTTCAGTTGTGGCTGTGGAAGTCGAAGAGTCGTTGCCGGGCTTTCGGTCTACAAGTTTGCACCTCGGAGCATCATCTGATGCATTAGGGACTTGACTTTCACTTTCCGTGCTGCTGGTAGCATCACTGTTGTCAAATAACCTGGTGCTTGCAGGAGGAGGACTTGAATATCTCTTTTCATCGTTCACTTTGCAATTCTTGACAGGTCTGTAAACAAGACAAAGCGAAAGTAACTCTGACTTCGCCTTTTCACTCTCTCTGAGTGTCAACTTATATTGCGATAAGATGTCACGGCCGTCAAAGACCATCGAAGGATCTGCCATAGTATGTATGTAGGCATCTCTCTGCTCCTTCAAGTTTAGACGCCGTCTCTTGAGATCGTCGTGCTGCTGGGCCGCCATCTTTTGGCAGCTTGGCTCCATCAACATGCAGCTCGAAGTTGCTGAATGCACCATCATCTTCATCTTCTAATTCTCTGTTGGTGGGTGAAGAATAAGAGGTATGGTTGATCGTTTACCGTTTACCGATACCAACCTGTGTGATGGTGCCTCGCCTCTCGCATCCCTCCGTCCGTTGCCTGCACTTTCACTTTGAGTGCATGCTGTTTTGGTCGATGCGGTTCGCTGTGACATTTTCATTATTGGACACAGACGTTTTACCAGACTATTCGTGACCAAAAGCTCAGTTCTGGTTCACTTACTCTGAGAGAGTAACGTTTCAAAAATTTTGTAGCGTCATCACATCTCTTGGACTCATGAAGATGGTATGTCACTCACGAATAGTGTCAGTTTGCCACACAGGGAGAGCAGGATCGAACGCAAGTGAACAGATGGTATCCTATGAGAACGTGTCAATCTTGCACCATGTACCGTTGTCTTTCCGATGACGACTGAGACGTTGTCCTTCAGTGAGTGACTCAAATTCAAAGGAGTCGCAAACTCGTCTCATCGTGTACATAATATTTTATTATGTGGTGCGTAAGAAGTATTGGTAGAGGCCTTTGCATGTTCTCTTCTGCAGACACCCCAAAGACATTGACGCAAACACTGCTCAAGACTGATATCTCACTACTTGTCAACACATCAGCAAGAGTGAACAACTTGGATTGATACTCGTACAACTTCGCTTGAGATGCATATTGCATGTCCTTGCAACAGGAAAGCGTGATTGAGAATGCCGCCATGCATTTTAGCAGCAGCCTCATCAATTCAACAGTCCATTCTTGCAAATCTGTGCTGATCCACCAATTCTAGACATAAATCATAAATCAAATCATTTATGTGCAACATAAACTCGGTAGTAGTAAAATCAAACTGCTTCTTACCCAGCAGCCAGTTTGAAAGGAATGCACCAGCTCGGATCAGAGATAAGGGTGCTGCATCGTCATCTCCTAATGAAAGTATTACTCGTCGCATGACCTTGAAGAAACAGCTTACTGTATACAAAAACGCAACAGCTGACTGCTCCCAAGTTTATGATGGGCACGAATATCAAACTTGTAGAAGAAATCGTGGCGATGCGAGGGCCGAGATAGACAAGATGTTTAGGTACTGCCCTGTCAAGAATGACCAGAAGCGCAAGGAGAAAGGTATTGATTCGAGCTCAAGTTCTGGTTCATCATCTAAATTGTCAAGTCTGCAGGTTATTGACCTGGCTGCAGGATTTGCAGATTTCAATCAAGACGACCGCTCTTCCTCGACTGTCTCAACTGCACCTTCATCTTGTGTATCTACGTCAAGTACTTCTATTGCTCATGTCAAGGTCAAGAAGAATACTTCCACAATCAAGCAGGGGCCATCGGTACCAAAGCCTATTGATGTGCAAACGAATGTAAATTCAAGCTCTACTGGCATAAAGAGTAAAGACGTTTCACCCTCAACAACTCAAACAGCGATTCGCAGGAAGAAAAGCCGCCCACGTCATCGTAACCACGAAATGAATCTCAAGTTAGTTAGCTCTATGAGATCGCCACGCTATTCTAAATGCCGCCCAGAAGATTTATGCAGCTCGTTACAAGATCTTGGCGTAAGTGGGCCGGTAGTTGATGATAGGTTGACCAAGTCTATGACGGATCTTGAGGCGAATTGGGGTGACAGCGTTGACTTCAATACTGTCCACTTTACAACCAATGTCGAGGTGTACGTGTTCAAGTCTTAGTTGCCTGAAGACTTGTATATTTTGAAGAAGTTGATAGCTTGTAGATTTTGTAGAGCAATTTTGATAGGAAAGCTTAATCCTCAAACTAGATAAAAGACCAGTTGTGTGTTACTGTATCTACTGTAGTCGAAATAACATGTATGTTTTGTCTTTCATTAGCATTAGGAATCTATACAGACTTGCCCCTCTTTGATTTCTTCTTAATTTTGGCCTCGGTCCAGTTCCATGAGTCTATTTCAAAACGATTAGGATCCCACTTTGGAAAGCTGTAGTTGCTAATGTGATTCAAGCAACCTACGAGCTCATCATAGAATCTAACATCTAATGAATTCAACTCTGTGAGCTGTTTGAGAGTGCTGTTTTGAATCATTAATGGATGGTTCGAGTTGGCTTTGTGTGATTGTCTTTCGCAGTATGGAACGGACCTCTTTGTAATGCCCTCAACTCCAAACATTTGCTCAATTCCCTTAACATACGCAGGATCACGTAACTTTTCAACCACCACAATCAAATTGTACCGTAGAACTCGTCGTTTTCCAACAAGATATTGTTCATCCGCGGATATGTTCCATTTAGGGCATGATAATCCTGAGAACCACTGCGTGTAGCAATTGACGGCGCAGTTTCCTAACCAGAATCTTTCTTCTCCATTACGTGTTTTGCATTCGTATGGTTGATGTCCTCCGGTCTCTGTCCACGTTTCAAGTTTGTTTGCATTATCTTCTGTTGGCTCGAAGCCATTCTTATGTATCCTTCCTGTTAAGTTTTTGCAGTGCCATCTTCCTTGATCTGTGAACAAAAGTTAGTAAAGAATGAATGCGTGAAAAGTAAGGCAGGCATCGCACTTACATTTGAAATGACTAATGGATCTTTCCACCTGTTCATGGGTAGTGAAGAGTGACTGTTATATATCTCTTCTTGCAATATATAATCATGCTCTGATAACACTCACCGGCTCTCTCAAATGAGCAACATAAAACGTATCTTTCTCTCCGAATCCTGGTTCTTCCATAGTACCCCATTCTCTCGAAAAATAATCTAATCCGTATGTCTTGGCCACAGTACTAAAATATTGTGACATGGATGACCCACCTGCTTTTCGTGCGTGATAGAGGTATATCCGTTTGAACTTTGTAATATTGTTGAACTGTCCATCTTGGAGTGCCAAGTTAAAGTGTGGATGACATGCAGGAGATGGTAGAAGTTCGGCATTCTTACTTGTCTCCGTATTCAAGATGTCATGAATATGCTGGGGTGACACAAGACTTGGACTCCAAATATCGCCTGTTGTAACATTCTCAGCCTGGTTGTCTAGTTCCGAGGCCCTAAATGCGTTTTCAAATGCAGCCTCGAAATCATCTACATTCCCCAGTGCATCATCATCTGCAGTGGCGGATGCGTCGTCATCGTCCCTTAGGTAATACAAGCCTTCAACGCCCCGTCTCATTTCCAGAGTCACATCCTCTGCTTCTTGTGCAACATTTGGATATATTGACTGTACAACACGGTCATACATTGATGTATCTGCATGATGCTTTGAATTTATTTGAAATTGAGATGCTTCTTCCAAGATAAAGTAGAAAGTTATGAATGAAAGTATTGCAATGAGAGTAACGGAGGCGACGACGCCTTGATTTTTGGAACGGCTTGGTGCTGCTGCTATTGTTCCGTCGGACATTGCGCGGAAGGATGAAGATGTTATCTTGATATCTAACAATGTATGGTGGTGAAAGCTGTATCATTAGACTCTAGAGAGCAGGCGAGAGCATACATGCAGAGCAGCGTTCAATGAGTTCATGGTGATATTATGTTGAGTTGTGAGATGTGACGCGGATTCGCCAAAACGAAGAAATATATGCAAAACGGCTTTTGTAGGGCGCTGAGGGCATAAATAATTGTATTTTCAATTTGCCCGCACCCTCACCTCCTGTCCGCTCTGCGAAAGAGCGAGAGGAGAGAGGTAAACACTTGTTTATGTGGAAATGTTATCATGGTCTCTCTGTTTCTTGAGCATCTTTCTCTAGCTATCTCTAGAAAGAGAGGCTGGATAATGGTGTGCTTGGCAACTTCTTCGTCCCAAGTGAAATCCAAAGGAAATGATATCAGACAAGGAGATACTGCAGTCATCATAAAACTGGCGAGAAAGATATTGACAATTAATATTGACACTACTTAAACGGAACACATAATACATGCAATGTACAATAGGTAACTGCATCAAGCCAATACTGCCTAACGCGAGCACAACAGATGTAAAAATGACACTACTCGTTCAAAAGCTGACACAAAACACTATTCTCTAAACGAAGGATAGTTCCTCTTGGTAGCCTATTCCTTCTACCGGATTCGCAAACAGGCATGGAGTCATCGTCAGATGATACACTAACTAATCCAGAAATGGACGTAGAGCTTGGGAAGGATGATGGCGCCGCAGTGATCCATCCGAGGAAGCCGCGTTCCCTGTGCACGATGTGTTCCATGAACACAACCTATCAATTCAATGAGTACTGATTGCCTTCATTGATACAAACATAATACATCATCTCTGAACTTACAGTCATTTCGTAGTTGGCAGTTGTATTCCTAAACTTCTTGGTGGGCAGAATAATCGACAAATGAGATGGAGCTCCAAATCCTTCATCTGGAGATGCTTCTTGTTGCACCATGACTTCCTCGTCGAGAGCCAATGCGAGCATTCCGTACAGCTGATGCAAGGATCTCGGCTCGACCAAGT
This sequence comes from Cyclotella atomus, assembly GCA_036939935.1. Lineage (NCBI taxonomy): Eukaryota > Bacillariophyta > Thalassiosirophyceae > Thalassiosirales > Thalassiosiraceae > Cyclotella > Cyclotella atomus. Next base: position 1,025 of record JALLPI010000609.1, on the reverse strand, counting down.
CAAATATGGTTAGGGGCACCTGAGACATTGGCGCAGTAGGCTTTGCAATGCTTAGGAAAGCGTCGTTCCCTGATAACGAATTGAATTGTACGAGAAGTTGGTCAGCAATTATCGGATGGGTACAAATCTACCATTCAAAAAGTAAATGGGACTTACAGACAGTAATCAAGCCGCCAGACGTAGCAACAATCTGACCAATGCTGGGATGAAGCTCCATTTCATCAACGATATCAAACCCACTGCATGAATGAGAATGCATCTCATGCTCGCATGCATTGGCCGCTTTGTCCGAACATAACAAATGATCGGTTTTGGTCCTCTTGGTGGCTCGCTTGTCAGATTCTTCCTGACGTAGACCACGCATTGTATTGGAGATGAACTCTGATTGCTTTGTAGACAGCTCTAGACTTTTTGCCGACGGGTTGACGTCTGGGGCGTACTTGGGATCAAATCGAGGAACCTGACTGGGAGGGATGCTTGGATCAGCATCCAGTAGTGGACTGCTTTTATGATGAAATACCTCAACCTTATTATCGCTGATTGAGGGCGATGATAGAATTGCTTGCTGGCGGTAGATTGACATGATTTTGATTTAATGTTTGCTTACTATTGTCGTCGGACTGAATTATGATGATGTACAGCAAGAGATGATTCTACACATGTTTTTGATTCTATCCGAACTCGCTTCGATTTCTGTGGCTGCTTGTGACAGTTGCAATCTGCTCTGCAGCTGCAATGCCTCATTGTTCTAACCAGCGTTGAATCGTCATGGATGATGAGGGATTGTGAGCTATGCAAGCTTGCGATGCAGAAGGCAGAAGGGCGACGGCATTGAAATTGAACAGATGGAGTCAAGAGAGCCAACATCTGTTTGTGAACCGTTTTCTCAAGAGCATAAAGCAAGCAGATGGCGCAACAGATGTCTTGGGATTGACATTTCTTGCATCAACACCGTGTCCTACAAGACAGGCAAATGTGACAGTCGTAAGCTAAAATCACGTCTAAATAACGACTTTTGACCTCAT
>JALLPI010000608.1:0-16947 GCA_036939935.1 Cyclotella atomus | reverse complement strand
GCTATATTCCGTGCCCGCAACCGGAAGGAATTTCTCCGGAATTTTGAACCTAGCCTATATAGATATACTATTTTCCTTTGTTGTGTGACTGTCTAGGTGGCTAAGAGACTCTCTCTCTCCTAGTCCCAGTTCTATTTTATTTGATTGTTGCATCTTATATAAATAACCAATCTGCTGTCTACACATACCTGTCCTGTATAGATATACTAGTAACTATGCAAAGTATTGAAAATGCTGCTAAACAGTCTAATTTGACCAAGATGATTTTGGCTATGAGCCTGGTATTGGTAGGTCAACCATTCAGCTGAATTTGGTTCCCACCCTATACTGTAAATTGATCATCTTCTCTCACTAATCAACTCTGACAGAACCACTCATAACAATCAAGAAGCACATGAAGCTTGTTGCTGGCTTTGGCCCATATATTGGCCATTAGCCGGATTCCTGTTTATAAAGTCTTCATCCAGACATGAAGGAAAAGTTTAAAGCCTGGATACTGGATACATCAGAGTGATCTTGAAAATCAACTCTGGAGTTGGCCATAGTCTTGTTGCTATTGATATTGGCCCAGACTTGTGGTCATGGATTTGTGTGCATCTAGAGGTATCTATGTTGAGGTAATATTTTTTTGTGTCTATGTTGTTGTAAATAATTGATAATTGTTACATGTACATGTACATGTACATGACTCACAATTTATGAAGCCAAGGAGTGCCAATGCCATACAAAAGGTGCCATTTGTGATATGAAGACAACTACTTGAGAGTTGAGAGACAAACATCAACTTTTGTCATTTGAAGTCAACTTATCGAATTTGTATTGCTACAATTACCAAGCAAGTCATGATCAAGATCTCCCAGTGCACTTTCTTTTCCTCCTTCCTCAATACTGTGTTCTCTTCACTCTCAGAGTTAGTCTTGAGAAATATTATTTCTCAAAGTATAGACAAGGTTGCTACTCCTGCAATCTGTGCTTGTCTTAAGGAACCAAAAGTTGAAAAGTCGCACTGAACTCAAAAAATCACAAGACTAGATACTTAGAGCTTAAGAAAAAGCACCGATTCAAGATTTTGCAGTGTTATTTCTACATTGAAAAGGGAAAGGTTCTTGCAGCTCCTGAAACCTGTGCTTGTCTCAAGGAACCAAAAATTGCTCTTGAGCTAGGAAATTCAAAAGATGACTTCCAGCTCAAGAAAAAACACTGATTCAAGATTTTGCAGTCTGCTGTGTTATTTCTGCATTGAAGAAGGGATGTGTCGACGACTTTCTCAAGCTCAAGGCAACCAACCTCAAGCTAATGAAGAAAGAGAAGGTTGCACTATCAAGTCACACACTAATGCTTGGCTTGAGCTGCGGACCAAGGCAAATGTTCATGTGCAGCATTTTCTTGATGCACAAATAATGCTGAACGCTGACATGAACAACAGCACTAAGGAGAGAGAGGGGATACCGATTTTCCTAACGGCCGTATCATTTAATATAGGTACTATCATTCATTTTAAATGTATTTACCTTTAATTTCTGATGCAGTATATTTTCATTGGCGATTCTTCTTCACTTTCTCTCTTCGTCTCCCGCCCTCAATATTGAAAGACGGCCCCCTCCCTGCATTCCATCGCGGATCAATCCCAATCAACCACTGCGTTAGTACCATAGATATCAACAGCCTGGCCAACTTGCTATTACCAAGCCACGAACGTCTCTTATAAGCGAAAGTGGCCCGCATCAAATCCAACGCCTCGCTCCTCTCCGACTGCAACGAAAATAGAACAATACAGAAACTAAACAAACAATCACCATGTCATCGAAAAAAGCTGGGAACAAGGCCAAAGACTACGACTATTTATTTAAACTAGTTCTCATTGGAGATAGTGGGGTTGGGAAGTCGTGTCTGTTACTGAGATTTGCTGTGAGTATGGTTCCTATTTGATGCTGCTTTTATGAGAACGAGGAGTGCGCTCGTATTATTTGTTTGGACTTGATTGTGGTGCTGTTGTCTGGTCTGCAAAGGGGGTCCGAGTCAATGATGTACAATTATTATTTTCTGCAGCTGTGTTGTGTGCAAATGTTGGGGAAATTCGTTGTACTGTGGTTCTGCATGAGCAGTTGTTCTGAAATCAGTGCAAGGTGCAGGTTGTTCGATGAAAGTTGGGGCTAATAGATAGGAGAATTGTCACGTACTCAAGGATTCCACACTAAACAGATTTTAATGTGAATCTGTGTAGGGGCAGATTTCTTATTGCAATGCATTGAATGCAATTGGATCTTATTCGACTGTATCGACGCAACCACAACTCTCATCAAATAATGCTCACACATTTCTGATTGCACATCCCAGGATGATGCCTTTACCGAGTCATACATTTCAACAATTGGCGTTGACTTTCGTTTCAGAACTGTCAAAATGGGCAATAAGACTGTGAAACTTCAAATCTGGGATACTGCTGGCCAGGTGAGTGATTTGGCAATTATATCTCTCATATTATACATCGGCTGTTTGCTCATTAAACATCAATCTTCTTAATCTGGCCTAAAAAAACACACAGGAACGATTCCGCACCATCACCTCCGCATATTACAGAGGGGCAGATGGAATCATCATGGTATACGATACCACATCCGCCGATTCATTCGATCACGTAAACGATTGGCTCAAAGAAGTAAACAGGTACGCTTCCGAAGGAACCTGCAAACTTCTCATCGGGAACAAATCAGACAGAACGGCGGATAGGGCCGTAACAACCGAGCAGGCTAAAGAATTCGCCGATGATTTGGGAGTGGCATTTTTGGAAACTAGTGCCAAGACCGCGAAGAATGTGGAAGAGGCTTTCTTGACCATGGCCGGTGAATTGATTAAGAATCGAGAAGCGAAACTTGCTGCCAATGGAGGAGAGGACAAGAAAGGGGGGAAAGGAAAGGTTAGCTTGACTTCGGAGAAGAAGGGGAATTTGTCAAGTTGTTGCTAAGGTTACGATACTGTGTGTGATGCTCCCCACACCTCCTCGCCATGAACGATATTTGGATGTTGGGCGTAAAAGGCAGTGCATTCTTTTTTTGTGACCCTAGAGAGAAGTGCTTTCGTTGTGTTTGTCAATTTCAATTCCATCAAGACTTTGTGTACCTGAATCAATAAAGTAGTAGAATCGTACCATACAAACAAAAATGCTTCTATTGCAATTATAAATTATACCTGTCTATTATTCTGTTCACAAACAATGATTACTGCAGACTATCTACTGCTCAAGAATGATATTGCCGGGAATACGACTCTCATTCCACATCACCTCATTATACCCCAGAACATTCGCAGCCTTCTGTTCCTCCTCACTCAATTCACTCCACCTCTTTTGCTCCAACGGAATATTCTCATCACCATCCCAAATTTCACAAGAATATCCAAGAATCATCGCGGCATTCCGTGCCCTCTCGGGTAGATCATCCCAATACATATCATCAAACACATTGATCTGCATTTCATTCCACGACAATTCGTAGTAACCAAGCTCGATTGCCGCCAATCGTTCTTCTTCCGAAAGCTCCCTCCAAGATTTGGTCAGCAGTTGAACGAATTCATCTTCGTCCCATGCGGAGGGGGTATATCCCAACTTCTCGGCGGCTTGACGAGCATTGGATGGTAAGTCGTCCCACGGTAAATTATCTAGCTGCATTCTCTTTTCGTCATTCCAAATTCGTTCCGTGTAGCCTAATACAGATGCAGCTTGTTGTTGCTCGGTGGTCAGTTCGTTGTATGGCTTGGAATCGAATGGTCCGGAGGCGTCTTCGTCCCATGTGGTGGGTGTGTAGCCGAGCGTTGTTGCGGCAGTTTGGGCAGTGGGGGGTAGAGAGGCCCAGAGGATGTTGTCAAATGGTAGATTGTTGTTGGAGGCGGATGAACTGCTGCTGCTGCTGGATGACGATGACATTTTCACAGTGAAATGGGAAGAAACCAACTTTGCAACACCAGAAGCAAAAGCAAGCAAGGTAGAGCGGATCTCAAATCGATAATCGAAATCGTCCAACGCTTCCCGCCTCATTTTTATCGACTGACGATCGACCGACTCACGACCTACCTCGCTACCAATAACACGGCCGGAGCATTGCTCACCGCAAGTCGGCGCAAATGTGCCGATTCTATCTATCGCAAGCCGGTCCAACCCATCAAAAGCACGGAGGTGGGAAATGGCGCACGCAGCATCACGCAAACGCAACTCTCCTCCCGCCGCTCCATCCCTCTCTTGCCTTCATCACCCACTATTCAGTGGCTACAGCAACTATATTCCTCATTCATGATGTCTTCTTCGATAAACAACGTTATTATAACGATGAAGATACACATCGTCAAGATCGTGTAGCATCATTCGTCTTACCATACGTCATTCTACTATTTGGAGCTCGATACGTTTCCTCCTTTGCCGCCGGAAGATTACGACAACACGCCGTACTGTATGAATTGACCTGGATGTGCAATTATACCTTGGTCATGGGATTCGTTTGCTTCGGTGGACTGGGTAATATTTTGAGCAGATTCAATAATACAAGTTTACGAACGGAAAAGTATCCTCTGGAATGGATATGCCAAAGAAGACCATTGGTAGCCACCGCATGCTGTGTGGGCGTCAGCATCGATCAAGTACTTTGGTACGTCGATTTGGCCGGACGAGCCATCACGTCGGATTTCCCCATTGGTGTCACAAAGTATTTAACGTGGAAACAAACATTATGGATTGATCGATTGACATGCACGCATCATTTGTGGACGATACCACTTTATGTGTATGGTGCTGGTGGTTTGAACTTGGATTCGTATTATTTGAGTGTGGTTATAGTTATGATTCAGGTTTTGTTGAGCAGATGGCTTACTCCTCATTGGATCCAGATTGCACGTGACGATGATATAAATGAAGAGAAGATTTTGTTAGACCCAACGAAATACAGATATCTGAATGTCAATCTGTCTCATGAACTGTGGAGGGATATAAGTTTCTCGTTTTTGCAAATATCAAAGGATGGTCCTCCGGTGTGGGTGTATCTGTTTCGATTGCTGTGGAGATGGCAGGTGTTGAACTTTTTGGTATTCATTGGAGTGTTGTTGCCTGGTAGCACTTTGTACTTCAATTATGCGTAGACAGCCTTTATAGTGTGTATTATAACATATTAGATCAGAGTTACTTCATCATTTTGTCATGCTAAAAATGTTAGGAGTGAATAACATATTCATAATAAGTAGTCTATCCAGTGATGGACATAAATGTGGTCATCGGTCAAACCTGATTTGGAGTTTGTCAGACTACCCAGTCGCGACAAACGGTTTTGAAGGCTCATTTTGAAATTCTTTGAAAATGTTGTTTTCAATTGCATCCATTTGCTTCTGACAGCATTTAATTATCTGACTGCATTTGTGTCTATCACTAGATATACTGATACCAAAGGCAGATGGTTAGATACTGCTTCCAAATGTTTGGTAATATATGCTTCTTTTGGCTCCATTTGTTGATGTGATGGTGAGTAGATACAGAAGATTCCAACAGTGATTGTCAAAAGAATATTGTCAGAAAAGGATAAAGGGGTAGACAGATGTTTGCTTTACACTCATTCACAAAGTACATTTGAGCTAATCAGTTTGCTACAATCACCAGTGCTCGGAAAAATGCTGCACTGGGAATAATGCTGTATTGGCCAAAATTTTTCATGGTTTCTGGCTGAGCACTGTTGAAATCTGGTTTGAATTCGAAATTGAATTCAACCGGCCTCGCTTAGACATTAGACAATATTAAATTTCAAAATTCAAACAGTCTGAGCTGGATGTCGCACTTTAGGTTTAGGCCCTGGCAATGTTTTTCCGAGCACTGCATTTAGTGTTGGTATCCTACATATACATTAGTGGGTTATGATACACTGTCATAAGCAGAGAATCAGATGTTGTTAAAAAGAATAAAACAATGTGCTCAGGAAAAAGCTATGCATGCAAAATGTATCATTCCCTTGTTTGAAAGTTTAGAAAATAATCACGCAAGCAAGAGACACCCGGCTTGTGTGGTGTCTGGTTTCTAATATTTATTGTTTATTTTTGTGTGATGTCAGTGTTAGCGCCTTGAGAAAGATGATTCACTCAGAAATTTGAATTGGAGAGAGAGTTCCTGCCAAAGATTAGTGACACTAACACTATCCTTCGCTGCGCTCATCCGGCTAGCACCCCGCCTCAGGAATCCAGTACCTATTCTACATTAATGCACACACAAACACAATCAAATAACAATTGTTGATGACTGATCTGTATCAGCATCATGTAGTGGATTGTTACTGAGTGTGGTGGCAGCAAAATCCCTTGTTTCCGGTCCATTCCTATCCACTTTACTCCCCCTTGCACCTAATATCCCTAAAATCGGCTTTCATTTAAAGAGTTAATACAATTCGAAAATCAAGTATTATTCTATTCAGTTCTATTCTGCTCTAATCGCCGAGCAGTGCGAAGTGCAGATGATTGTTCGTTGCGAAGCCATGCGAAGCCTCTTGAATGACCCCCCCCCCCCTGTGCACTTTCATTGGAGTTTCTGCCTTCTCATTTTCTTGTCAAAAAGGGTGTGAGTAGAGTACTACGAAATACCAATCATTTAGTTTTGCTTTTCATTTTCCACATGATTCTTATTCCAGTTATTATCGTAGAATTTATATTGACTAATATTTTACTCCTGAGAAATATCACTCTGACTGGTTAAAACCCGTTAGGGATTATGTAGTACAGCACATCAAGAGGCTCCATCGTTGCGTCTCCCCCCGCTGTCGCTCTACATCTCACATCTCGCTCAACTTGCAACTCCATTGACGACTCCTGCTTTACACCGTGGCAACAACAGCAAACTCCACACTCGCAACTCCATCTCATCGGTCGGAAGCGTTGTCCACAAAATATTATATTACTCTTCAACTTCCTGTGCTCGTCCCTGTCCCTCGCAACGGAACCATGTCTTCATCATCCGAGGAGGACACCATCGATAATAAGCCCTTCCCTCTCAAGAAACCCTTCCAAAGGAAGCTTTGTTCAACAGCTGGCTGCAAGAATGGGGTTGTTGTAAGGACGAGACGTGCTTTTGTTGATTGACTTCATTATATATTGATACTAATTCTCGCTCCATGTTTGTAGCAAGGCGGCGTTTGCATTGCCCATGGTGCCATTCGGCGCAAGTGCAAGTTCCCGGGCTGCGATAAGGTGAGCTGGAAACTTAAGTGTGATCCGCTTTGTTTATTTGCAGATCAAAGGTGCTAACGATCAATGTCCACATCCATCTTCTCTACTGTAGAATTCGAAGAGCAAAGGCCTTTGTAGTCGCCACGGGTGAGTACCACGAACGTATGAAAACTTATGAGGTGAAAGTACACCCGCATAAGTAATGAGTACACATGATGTGCTAACCATTGCGTTTCATTCAGGCCTCCTCGCAAAAAGTGCGATGCTCCCGGCTGCTTAAACGTATCAGTCAAGGGTGGCATGTGCAAGACTCATTGCGCCTACATCAAGACTGAATGCTCCGAACCGGATTGCTCCAACCTTACTTCTCGGGGAGAGACCTTCTGCAAGCTTCATTCTACCGAGACCACCGAGGCTGCCGCAGAGGAAGATAACGATGAGGAGCCTAATGAGGATAAGGCATCGAACAAAAGAATCAAACTCGACGAGAACCCAGCTCCAGCTCCATCTCTCCCGGGCGTCGAAGAAGAGCTCGGCACAATCTCCGCAGCAGAGCACTTGGCGATGGTCGAGAACAGAATCTTGCTCGAGAATGCCCTCGCTCGAAATACGCTGGCTGTGAATAATATTCTTGCGATGAGAGACAACAGCATGGCGGGTGGACTCATGAGTTCGAATGCAGCCTACCTCAAGGCTTCGATGGCCATGAATCCTTACGCAGTCAATCCAATGTTGTCCATTAATCCGATGATGGCTGCACCGTTGGGAGATCTCAGTCCTCTGCGACTCGGGTCTATGGGTCTTGGGTCCTCTCTTTTGGGAGCTGGATCTCTTGGCGTCGGTGGGCTTGCAGCTGGATCTCTCGGCGTCGGCGGGCTTGCAGCCGGATCTCTCGCCGGTAGCTTGGCTGCTGGGTCTCTCGGTGCGAGCAGTTTGGACGCAGCGAGACAGTTCGAAATCAATGACGCAATGATTGAGCGAATCAAGCATGCAAAGTCTAACGAGTCCAATCATGATGATAGCAAGGTTGCTGCACTGCCTGAAGTGGATACTAATGATGATAAAGCTGGCGATAATATGGAATCCAAAGACGCTGATTGATAGTGGTGCAAGAAAGAGACAGAGAGAACTTATGGTACATATTATATCTTCATGCATTCGATGTAAAGAATAAGTAGGTCAATGCACGAATCTTTGAGTTATATACGCTGACGATGAAGACATACCGACAGGACAGATAGAGGCATATTAACAAAGGGAGATACATCAAATTCTCCAACGAAGTAAAACTGCAGCATCATATGGCGTATCACCATTGTTTTGTCCTCATTCTCATTAAACATCAGATATTGTTTTGCAAATAATGTTGACAACTTATGTTCACAAACATCAATCTCCTCAAGCGTATGGTTTGAGCCGAGAAAGCTCTCGTAACTTGAAACATCACACAGTAGTTTCTTGCTGCTTAAGCATTCATATCATGGCCACGGTGTAAGGTCATATCAAGATCTCTTAACATGGTTGCTGGATTCCGAAGCAAATCAGCTACTGCAGTACATTGTGTGTTATTTTCGCACCCCACTAATAGCTTCTCCACATTCGAGCATCCCTCCAACATCTGATCAAATGACCCATCATTTTCAAACAGGCAACCTTTATTATCAAACATTTCCAGTTGTCATTGGCAATCGCTCTAGATAAAACAGTACTTTGCTCCAATGATACTGGCTCCTCTGATTCAAGACGCAGGTCCTTTAAGGCCTTGTTGTTTTGTATTAACTCACTTAAATCACCAATCGTTGCCCCCACTGTCAAGTCAAGATCGCATCCACAATGGATTTGTTGTGTTTTACCTCTGCAAAGAAGGCAAAAATGCATCGTGCTGTTGATGCGAGGCGCTCATCATCTATGACATCCGCATCTCTAGTGAGTATTGATCTACAGAGTTGCGATTGATGCAAATTGCAGGTTCTTAAAACTCTTCCGAGTCTTGTCCACACGTCAACATCAAATTTATGATCAAAGATTTCAATTTCAATTCGAAGGTCACTTTCTGAATCACTGATGTTAAATGAAAAGAGTATCAAAGCCTCTTGATCACATACTCGAATGTAGAAACTCATATTTTCGATTGGAGGGTTTTGTTCCAGTGTCTCGCATGCATCCTTTGTACTTTTTATCTTTTGATAATGCATCATGGCACCCATCTATTTCAATGTATTCAGTGCTTATCTATATCATCAAGTTAGATCTTAGATCCACCGCAGAAACACCAACATCGATGGAAGTAAGGTGTTCTAGATGCTGGTGGTATTCTGTGAGCTGTGAGGAGCTCTCTTTCTGATGTCTGAAGGATCGTTTATGCCCTGGCGGGCAGACGACGATCTGGGCCTTTTTGCTTTTTGACACAAGAGAGGCCGCGAGGAGCTCTCGCTTTGATGTCTGACGGATATCGAAAAGGATCCAAGGCAGACATGAGCGCGAGCGCTGCTGAGACCAGACACAGCTGCAGCTCGAAACAAAACTAACAGACTATCTACACTGATGTATGATTTTGCTGTTGCTTGCAGCTTTGATAGCTTGGCGGTGGCGACCTGACGTTTTCGTGTGGCTTGGCTCACGATAAGTACACAATTGAAAGTGAAAGGTCTTATAAAATGATTTTAGTATGAACACCTTTATGACTGGATCAGTTCTCTTCTCAACTCAAGCTCAAAGATTTCCATCATGCCGCCGCCATCAGCAGCAAGCCCATCACTCCTCCGCACCCTCTACCGCTCCCTCCTCCGCTCCTCCAAACCCTTCTCCATCTATCCTGTCTGGGCCAGCCTTCTCCATCGCTCCAGCACATCACACGACTGGCATGAATGCATCTATCGCTTGGAACAGATTCGCAATAAGAAGCGACGCGATGTGCTGAAACATGACCGCAATGGCGAAGATGATAGGCAGCTTCCTCAAGAATGGGCTAGGAATCTATCACGATCTTATAATGATTTGAAAGAGGAGTATGCTTTACGACTGAGTGACTTTTATCGGAATCGATATCCAGATGATGATGCGACAGCAGAAGACAGTGCAGAGTTTATCAATATGGCCGTGGGGAGTTCTAATTACATAACTTCAGAGTATGAGCGGAATCAAATGATGTATGGAGATGGTTTTGATGAAGAAGATGATCCCAAAGCTGTACTTTATCGTCATTTATTCCGCGAGTACATGTCCGGAGGAGATGGATGTCACGATGCAGTATTAGAGATTGAAGATAAGCGAAAATGGACCATGGATGAAGAGGGATTTATACAGAATGGTAAAGTTCGAGCTGTGCCGGTGATGCGATGGCCTTGTTTGATTGAGGAGGAGGATGGGTCGATGAGTTTGAGGGAGATGATACGCAGGGAGTTTCGGGCACCTACTGTAGAGCAGCGGGTGGGATTGGAGGCTGATGGAAAAGAAGTTCAAAAGGCAAGGCGAGAGTCGGAATCTGTGCGATACTTCCCTCCATCATCGTATATTGACAACCATATTCGAGTACAGACGGCGTTTCATGCATTAATGGAGTTGAATCGCAAGCTTGTATGGGGTGCCGAGATATTAGGGCTTGTCCCGCACGTCGATCCTGTGGAAGAAGCTGCAAGACATCGAAAAAGATTGCTACAAGCAGCCAAGGGAGTCAGTCTTTTTCCAAATACATCTTCTATAGAACAATCACTCCGTTGTGGCACTTATCTCATTGCACATCCGTTAATGACTGGTTACTTCAGCCGATCGGTGATAATCATCTTAGATCACTCAACGTCGTCGTCTTCCAAAAAAGAGAAGAAGCACCAAGACGATTTGGAAATCGGACCAGGAGGAACCTATGGTCTGATTGTCAATCGATTAGCGTTGCAACCAATATCCCAAGAGAAGAGATTGGAGATTTTGAGATCCAAACTGGAAGAGAAGATGAGTGAATCCGGGCCGGATAGTTGTACCAGTGATGCAACGAGGCATTCTTCAACATTGTTGGACATCATGAAGCCCACCTCCTCGGTTGGATCTGCATTACAAAGACCTATATCGCTATTACAAGCTGTACAACCGAATCATTTACCAGAGAGTGTTCAAGATGCATTTGGCAACTGCGCGTTTAGGGACGGAGGGCCGGTTAATTTCTCTATGCAAATGTTGCATCGAAAATGCCAGGATTCGGCCAAAAGTGTTAATGGACAAAACAATGACAGTAAAGAGCAAGTCAATAGTGCTGTTGAGACCATGAATCAGTCAGAGAAATCGAAAGATCCAAACGATACGGAGGTTGAAATTGGTGGTGTACAAATACCTACAGAAGATGACTGTCTAGGTACAGATGCAATTTACTTTGGAGGTGATGTCGTCAAAGCATCCCTTTCTGTATTGGACGGATCTGCGGATCAGGCCGATTTTAGCTTTATCGTCGGAGCTTCGTGCTGGACCCCGGGGCAATTACAGAGAGAAATTGAACGAGGGTGCTGGCTGCCGTTTCTAGCAACAGCGAATATAGCCATGACGGGTATGTGCGAACACAATGATGTTCTATCGTCGGACATCGACATGGGCCCAGAGAAGGTTGGCGAAAAGACAAAGTTGAGCATGTATCCTCCCCGGCCATCTAATTCTACTACTCTGAAGCCATCGAGAGACAATACGCGTGAAAGGCCTTCATCTGATCTTTGGTTATCCATCATGTGCGCTCTCGGAAAGGGAGAAGGGGAATTGGCGTATGCCTTGCTTGATGAGAAAAAGGTGCTGCATGAGCTCGGTGACACTTGTGATAACTTTGACAGGAAATGAACTCCATAAGTATAAACATTTCTAATAGCCATCTTTCATTAATCTTGAAGACCATGCCACTTGTTAAACCCCAACTGCTTACTACTCATTCTATTACTGTAGGTATTGTTCGTCTGCATTTTCCCTCGAGACAAGATCTGGCACATATATCCACATGATCAGGAGTTGATTTTGCTGCAATGCTGCCAATTCTGGTGAGACATTAGACCGGCTCGGATGGGTGCAAGGAAGGAAAGGAGGGTGAGGTTCGCCATGTTGTTCGATAGCCTTCAGCCAGCAGCCAGTGAGAGAAGTCCGAATCGTGGGCCATGTTCATGTGGGCCTCTGCGACTTGAGCGAACAAGGCTTTGAAGGACCTGCATCTTGAATCACAGGAGGGATGGGTATCATTGGAGCAAAGTACTGTTTACTGTTTTGTTTGGAGGAATTGGAAGTGCACAGCTGGAAAGCTTGGGTATTAAGTGTTGCCGAGTTGAAAATGATGGGTCGTATGAGATGTTGGAGGGGTGTTTGAATGTGAAGAAGCTCATTGTGACGTGCGAACATATCACAGAGTGCACTGCGACAGCTGCATATCTTCGAAATCCAGCAACTTTGCTAAGAGATCTTAAACAGTGGACATGATATGAAAGATGAAGAATTGAAAACTTTCTTGTTGGAAATGCACACTTGGAAAAGTCTAGCGATTTCATCCGAGGAAGGGATTGCTTTGATAGTGAAAAGCTACTGTGTGACAAAGCATCGAGAGTGGAGATTTGTGTTTTTGGACACAATCTATCAACAACTGCAAAACAATGTCTGTCTTTTAATCCTATTGAAGACAAAGCCAAGGTCATACGCAAAAAGATGCTACGGTTCTACTTTGCGGGAGAGTTTGATGTATCTCCATTTGTCAACATGCCTCTATCGGTCCTCCACATATTATGAGCCAACGACTTGGAAATGATTTGATTTTGGTCATGCTGAATGATGATGTCGGAACGTCAACAGCACAATCTATATATTCTTACGGTGCATACCGGAGTTGTGCAATGTTTCGGGCAGAGCATCTTCTAAGGGCCTGGCATTGTGCGTATGGATGAGCCTCGTTCATAGGCAGTATTTCCATCAATTCGAAGCTAGTGAAAATTGTGATAACTTTGACAGGAAATAATACTCTTTTAAGAATTCTGGGTCTGCTCATACAAACTCTCCGCCTCTTGAGTTAGATCTCTGAACTTTACCAGACCTTCCACATGCTCACAGTCGACACCCAATTCCTCTACATGTGATTTGAACTCTTTATGATCTAAATACAATTGTAACTTCACTTTCTCCCCATCGCTCATGCCGCCTGCCATCATGCGTCGAGTCTTGCGACTCTTTAGTGCCTCTTCAGTGCGTTTGACGGTGGCAATTAACTCTTCCACCGCAACGCTGTATCGATCTGCAACTGTACCAATTACCCTGTACTTCCATTCGTCTCCAATTTGGGGAGGAGTGCGAGAAGAGTAACTTGTGTCGAATTCCTTTAATGGACGTAGAATTGTAGCCACAAATGGCGATGCCTGTATGAAATCAGAAATGGCCACACATGGTATTAGTACACGGTAAAAATCGAAACTAAAAATCCATCATCTTTTCTTACCTGCGTGGGCGGAGGCCGGTTCGTCATACGATAGGTAGCAGCCACACCCTTCACAGCCGATAAGGGCACACAGCACTGAGCAATTAGATTGTCAACAATGAGCTTGTTCCACGAGTTTTCAATCAGTGGAGATATGTCTTGAGACGACTCGAGAAGCACATCCGCAGATAAAGATCGTATTTCTTCTAGCTCAGAGCTAGAGTTGTGAGTATTCTTCCTACTTTCACTGTCCATGGGACAAACAGTCTTGGCTATGACATCCAGGTAATCATGAGTCATGCACGTTTCTAGGATGGTTAGCTCCCATGCCACGACAGCAAGATCTTCAACTCTTGAGTTCCAAAGATAAGATGGGATCCCTACAACAGTTTCTGCTGGGCCGCCTTCCTCTCCTTCTTCAGACTCGGCGTTTGTCGCGGCTTCGTTGTTACCTCCAAACTCAATGTTTCCATCTAAACCCTCTTTAATGAATGTCAGTAACCTGCCAACCAGTTGGACTGCACCTCTCAAAAAACGATGAGTCAACGGACGCAAGAACACATTGCTTCGCCACATACTAGCAATTACATCGTACAACTCGATGAAAATTGGCAGTTCCAAGCCTAACTGATCTCGAATTGTTTTGTCATGCTTGTCATCTCCGGTAAAGACATCAGCCTCCCAGCCTTCTTTGCAAACCCGATCAATTGCTTTATCTAGACGTTTGCAAAACTCAGCGAAACGAAGCTGGTAGTAGATTGGTAGGTTCCATTTCTTTGAGAACTCAATTGTTGTGTGATGCGAGTAGAGACGAGATTGAGCGCGTTCCATTGAGCTTGAGGTAATTGTAGGTTGGTAGTAGAGATGAGAAAAGTCTCCAATATCGTCTGGTTCGTCTAATTTCTCTTCGTTTGAATGATTTGTTGCTGGGGCTTTTAGGAGGTTACTTGCCAACTCAGATAGGAAGGTATCCAGTGCGCTATAATTGGCCTGTAATTAGAATGGTAGAGTGTCAATACCATAATATGAAGCACCCTAATACCGCGACAGGAATATAGTCCTTACCTGCAAGATGTTGGCAATTCCGGGAGAAAAGATGGCCTGCACACAAAGGTTGAGTACAGAAAGTAATGAGTCAGCTAGATCTGTATCGTGTATTTGCATCGGAAAGCATCATAACTAACAGTCTTGATCCCAGGATCCGCCATCAAAGCCGTAGCAACCGGAACCCACACACCCGAAACAACGAGATCCACCTCCATAGCTGTAGCTGTGTCATCCTCACCATGAGTAAACATGCCTTCCGATGAGCGCAGCAACGAACCATAGATGGATGCAACCGTGTTGGCAATATCATCGAGTAGAAAGAACAACCCGGCACATTCACCGCGAGAACCACCTTCGTCGAGCTTTCCCATGGATAGTTTTGATCGAATGATGGGCCTGTTTGTTGTTTTTTGCATTGGATGTATAATAACACAGCATAAAGGTGAACAACCTCAATAATATGAATATGCACTGTCTCGAGCAAAACATACTGAATTGACAAAGCCACAAAAAATACTCACATAATGGCAACTCTAGCAAACGCACTCTCCGCATCCGCCCCTCTACCAAGCAAAGCTAGACCCCTTAAACAATTCCCCATCATTAATAGCAAATTTTCCTTGACATTCTCTTTATCATGACTCACGGTACCATCACCACTACACTCATCGGCATCCTTTCGAATCCTCGCCAACAACTCCTCCAACTTCCCCACACAACACTTGACGGTATCACTCTCCAATTTTCGAATACGAGGGGATAACTTCATCAAGAAACGTGATTTTTCAATGAGGACACCGTTATAGTCGGATTCTTTTGACAGTAATGACGGCAGTGATGATGAAGGATTGGTAGATTCGGCTTCTTTTAGAGAAGAAGAGGTCATGGCAGAGACCTGAGAGGAACTGGATTGAAGTTCTTGGAGGAGGAAGAGGGTGGTGTGGGCTGCTCTTTCTAGGGAGTTAACGTGGTGCAATTCTGCTTCATCAGAGAGAGAATGATGAGTGTTCGCATCAATATCGATTGAGTTGAAAAATAGTCATGAATAGATATAGTCTTCAAGACAGTCAAAGATACTTGCAAGAGAGATGCAAGCTGCAAAAGAAGCCCTCAAGACATGTTCACTATAGCAAGGGTGACAAGCTGACAATTTGTCGAGAAAGATTCAAATTGACAGTAATAAAGCCTTGCCTTCTCTCACAAAACCCAAGGCAATATCAAAAATCGATAGGCATGAACAGCAGAACAAGTTTCAAGTGCAGCAGACACATCAAACAAACAGCAACTACACACATCATCATCACACACAGCATCATCAAACGCATAATGATCAAATCTCACCATCCTCCATCTCCCCAACTCCATTACCACTAACAATACCCCTAATAACCTCTTCAGCACCACACAAATCACCATAAACAACAGCACACTCTTCCCCAGCTCTACTCCTCCAAAGAGCCTTCTTCACACCACAACCCACCTCCACCAACCTTTTCAACTCATCCAAATTCTCCTTTTCATATTCACACACTTGATCTAATAACGGCCCAAGTGCCTCTGTTAATGTTGATAAATCGGGCGGCAGTGTGGAGAGAGAGGGACCAATGTGTAGTAGAGATTGACCGGAACGTGAGGTGGCTAGTTTTTTGGTGAGTTCTGTGGAGAGTGTGGAGGATTGGTGTCGGAGGGATGTTAGGCGTGTTTGGAGGGTGGAGGTGGAGGCGATGCTGGGGTCATCTTGGTTGATTGGTGGAATTATCGTGAGTGATGCCTCAGGAGGTGAGGCGGGGGTAGTGTTCATGTTGGGTGTGTAGGCTTTGTAGGATGGGGAGGTGCCGTGGTTGTACGAGGAGGATGCCATGGTTACGGATTTCGGAAAGTTGTTGAATGTGAGCACAATCTTCAAGTCCACATGTTTGAACTTGAAGATCCTACGGTCCCGTAGAGATAGACGGAGAAGTTAGATGCTCCGAATAAAGGTTGCTCTCTGAGATTCGAAGAGAGATTCTGCGCGACTTCGGGATTTGGGGTATGGGTTCTGAGGGGTTCGATCTCGTTCCTTACCACGATGATCGCAACATCGGGCGGGTGTCAGCCTCGCATCCCTTCGCAGCCGCTCTCATCCTCACACAATTACAACAAATCCGCGTCGATCAGCAACCTCCCTCTGCCGTATCTCCCTCATCTTACACTACCAACTGCACTCGTTCCTCCCGTGCTTTAATCTATCTACATCTTAATAATTCCAGAGAATCCGCGAAATCACACACACACCGGTTGCAACGCAAGAAGGA
>JALLPI010000607.1:0-17947 GCA_036939935.1 Cyclotella atomus | reverse complement strand
ATATAAAAACTTACAGTGCAAAAGGTAGAAATTTTGCTCCGGAACTTAAAGCTGGATCCTGATTTTTGCGCAAAACTGATTAGAAAAGTTAGTAGTAAACTCTGAAGCCTTTTCATGGCTGCATTGTGCTTATGGTTAATGAATCCTACATACTAAGGATAATGAGCTGATAATGACAGAAGAAATCGTGTTGGGACTTTTCAGTTGACGAAGGTTATCCCTAAAAAGTTTAGTTAAGACACAACTTTTTCATTTGATATTGGTTGATATTGATAGACGTCATACCTCTTGAATGGCGAGTTGCTTGATTTTCATTTGGCACTTGTGGCTTGGTATGATTGCTCCACCCGCTTCGCCGCACCTATATTCCGAATGGCCATAATATTCATTTTCATTAGTATCAGTGGTGAAGTTCCCTATTGCCCAAACGATGAGCAATCCTTACCTTATCAACCACATCAGTGTGATGCAACAGCAGGAAAGATCAGAAACGTACCGATGCTCTGATTACATGAACATGTCCTTCACAAATTCGATGTGTCCAGATGATCGACAGGCTCTGTGCAATTGGTGTTATAAGACTGTTGCCGCTTGCAATGGTGTTAGCCCAGCAACTGCCATCATGGCAATCTCCTACTTTGATCGGTTCATGAGCTCAAATTCCAACAGTGCCGAGCTTGCACTGACAGACATTCGTGTTGGCCAGCTTGCGTTTATTACCTGTTTTGTGATTGCCCTCAAGGTTCACTCTGGGTTCAAAGTCGATTCCGACTTTGTGTCGAATGTAATATGTAGGGACATGTACGGTGCAGATGAAATAGTTGATATGGAGATTGAACTGCTACGATCGCTAGGGTGGCACCTGAATGGGCCAACGAGTTATGACTTTATTGATGGCTTCCTTCAGCTGGTCCAATCCGACATTGACGGCATATTTCTCGATTCTCTCACTCGTTGCTCCAAGGCTCTGGCAACACTAGCCATCACAAGATATGACGTGGCATTGCAGTATCCTTCCGCAATCGCCTTCACTTCGATCTGCTGCGCTTTGCAGTACCTGGAAGTTGTCCCTTCGGTTGATAGCGTAACGGTTCTTCGATACATGATAAGCGTTTCAGGATTGGATTTCAACGACCATGAAACAAAGAGGCTCCTCGATACAATGGTGGGTATCATACGAGAACTATTTAATGACTTCCCAAATAGAGGCTATGGCGGTACAGCTGATAAGATCTGATTCGACTCAGGCTTCGCCAACATCGCTCACAATGTAAATGTCGGATAAAGTGAAAATCAGGGGTTGTTGTATGGGGTAACTTGATGTGTTGCTATTGACCACCGGAACATTTTCTGTACATCTTCAATCACTATGGCGGTTAACTGTGCTAGCAGCAGGTATGGCGAAGATAGTCAACTAGTAGAGTTGGATGCAGTATGTAGTGCTTATGTGATCCTCATCTAATTTCTCAAGCGAATCTGAAATCTAAAGTAATTAAATATTCAATGATTATCATTGCATCACACATCAGAGGTATTGACCATCTATAATATTCTAAAAATGAAACGTGTTATCTGTTCACTCTCCAAGAGATCACCAAACACAAAGACCCATGCTTCCATGCTAAAAATATCTAACATTAGTACTCCCCACGAGTAAGCAAACCATTGCCTGCATAGCCGCTGCTGAAACTCTCAATCCGGGGGGGTGGCTCGTTAGCGATTTGATCATGCTGGACTCGACCGTAGATCAGACGTTCGAGCGACTGAACATCTAGCATCGGAATACCATTGCTGTGAGCTTTGCCCACTTTGCTGGCACCAGGACTACGACCAACTACGACGTAATCTTGAGGGATTCGCACGAGAGGCACAAGTCAGAGAATGAGGGACGCTTGGCTAGCATAATTCTTTCGCTTCGAGTTGTTTACTTACCCGTCTTTCCGCTGACGGAACCGGTAACTTTACCTCCAAAGCTTTCGATCATATCTACCATTCTGTCCTTTCCCATGTTTAGACCACTACCGCCTCCGACTTCGGGAAACACGCCAGTCAGGACAAACCGTTTCCCATTCAATACTCCGGAAATAGCACCATTGACACCAGGTTTGGGAATGACAAACCTGGCTTTTGCACCTCCCGTGGCAAGCGCAGTAGATGCACCGCTGGCGGCTACTACAAGAGCATTGCTACTGGAATTGCCAGCTGCAGAAGCAGGAAGGGCCGCGGCAGGAGGAGCAGCCTCAATAGCACGATGGGCGTTCTTACTCGCCTCGGCAGCAGCCATTGCAGCGCGAGCAATTGATGCATGATCAGACGGAGGCTTAACCTTCTTCTCTCGTTTAGCTTTGGCAGCCTTTTTTGCTGCCGGCTTCTGGGCGTCATCTTTCGCGATAGCTGCCTTCTTCTTGGTACTCTTCTTTTCAGCCATAGCTGGCTTTGTAGAAGATGCAACGGTAGAAATGACATCAGGAAGTGCTCCTCCACCAGCTTGGTAGGCCGCTCCTTCAAGAGAATCCATGGTTACAGTGGGCAACGACTCAACAGCATCAAATGTGTGCAGCCTATTCAATACAGCATTTAGCATGTTGAGAGTGAGAATGGGCACTTCACGTGATTCAGCATCTGTCATACGCTGACGGCTTGTGTCTTTACCGACAATGAGGTAGCCTAGAGATGAACAGAGTCGAGATTAGCAATGAACATTCCAAGTATTGGAGCTAGAGAACTAGAATATCAAACTCACTAGTGTTCTTGGAAAACCTCGATGTGACTTTGCCTCCAAAAGATTCAATCAAAACCTTGACATCCCCCACACCTGCATCCTTAGCAGTGGTCGAACCGGTAAGAACTAACTCCGGAAAGCTCCCAGTAATGATGAACGAGTACGCCTTGAGAAACGTGGGGTCAACAGTATCGGCAGAGTCGGGATTGGCCAGTGCGAATCCCGAAGAAGCCTCGGCGGCGGGCTTCTGATCGTCCTCATCCGCCTCCTCATTGGCAGGAGCACTGGCGACTACCAACTCAGTGGCATCACCAGAAGCATTCTCCGTTTTACTCTTTTTCTTCCCCGCCTTCTCATCTTCCCCACCCGCAGCCTTTCGCTTATGCTGCGCCCAATTCTCCTCATCCGCACAATGCGCAGCAAACTCTCTCTGACTCGCCCCATCCAAACTTGCCAATCCACAAAGCAGCACCTCTTCCATATTCAACAAGTCCATCAAAGATTGATTCAAATCCGATGGGTTGGTGAGACCACTCCAAACCTTCTTTGGTACCCTCCATCCCTTGCACGGTCCTCCTACGCCTCTAGTTTCGGCAGAAGTGAGATGATGCCATCTTCCAAACGAACCGGATTTCTCGTCCAAGGACCCCACGCGGATAGAGTCTTGAGGGATGACCCCCTCGCACATTTGTTTGCCCGTCTTGGATTTGCATTTGGATCGGCTGGTCTTGGCCTTTTCAACACGATATCCAGGTACCGGCGTAGAGGCAGCTTCTTCGTAGTAGCTGTAGCTAGGGTATGAGTCCGAGGAGGCATAGGTCTCGAATAGTTCGTCCATATCTGTACGCAAATAAGAAGAGCACAGAAGGTTGAATATATCGAGACTCATCCGCTAATTGTAGTTCCAAACAGTTTACAATGGAATACAGCTCTCACCAATATCATTCTCCTCAACAGTCCCCACCAAATAACTGGTAAACGTCCCATTCTTGACCGATCCATCTTGATACATACTCCGTAGAACTTCGAATGCAGCGCGTGTTTCACGAAAGGTGGCCGGGTCGCCCCCCTTATCCTGTTGTTTTGATTGATAANACTTCGAATGCAGCGCGTGTTTCACGAAAGGTGGCCGGGTCGCCCCCCTTATCCTGTTGTTTTGATTGATAATGCAGAACGAGTGTGAGATTAATGCATTCTATTTTTGTTTGTTCAATGAGAGGTATATTTCAAGAGCAGGGAGTAGACAAAAGCAAGTCATGGCAATGAAGTTTGTATGGCAATACTTTTTTTTGATCATGGCCTCAAAATGGACAATCAAATGGACAATCCACACACCAAGCACACACACACACAGACAAAAAAACAGCCATTACAAAGCAAGTGATGACAACGGAGTGTCGGATATTTAGCCATAATTTTGAAGATGGCCTCAAAAGATATAGCATTGAGAGCCTTGTATAAAACACAGTATTAATAAATGGACAATCAAACTATGAATATCCACACGCACACCAAACTAATAAACGAACTGCCGTTTACTGGATACTAAAATCCAACGCAATATTCAATATCATTTCAGACAGCACAAGCAGCGCGGCAATCACAATCCAAGAGCAGCAACAACAATGCGCCAAGAGAAGAAATAAAAACTCACGGGATGCTCCTTCAAAATCTTTTCATGATAAATCTTTTTAACGATACGAAATTCACCCTCGATCGAATCGGTATGCTCGAGATGAGATGCCGTGATGGTGATGGTGGATAGGCAGGCGGAGGGTGTGTGCTTTGTCTTCATGGTGGTTGTTTTGTTGCGGCTGGCGGCCTTCGACCTTAATAGGCTTAAGCTTTGGCGCGAAAGTGAGATCGAGTGGGCGATTGATGATAATGGCGTTTTTGCCCTCTTTTAATGACTTCAAGTTGAATTAGATCCAAAAGCAACTTCAACTTCCGTACCACTCTTCATTTCACCATTCACCTCTCCACTCTCAAACAACAACCATGAACGAAGAAGAAACGACCCTCCTCACCTCCACCTCCTCCCAATCCCTCCCCGCCGCCTCGCAGCCTCCTCGACCGGCGGCGGCATCATCAAACCAAATGGCCAAATTACGAGAAGCCAATGCCAAGTACAAGAATTTGTTAAAAATGGCCAAGGAGAGGATACAGGAGCAAGAGGTGGTTTTGGAGGAGAGACGGTGTGAGTTTTATTGTACATGATTTGTATTGTTGGAGTGATGTTGTTGTGTTGACGTTGTGGTTTTGATGAGTGGGATGATGCGGAAACCCTTGCTGTGTAATGGTGTTTCATCTCTTTGGTAAATAGATTAGGGTGCCTGTGGACCTTGCTAGTGGTACGATGATTGATCATCCAAAATGTCTTGTGACTAGCTAATTCAACTTTAATCTTTTGCATGCTTGATGGAGAAGTCCTGTGCTGTGTAATGGATTTGTCTCTTTGTTTCTTGGTGAATATATTAGGATGCCTGTGGACCTTGCTTCATTTTGGCGTTGATGCACGATGGCCATAAATGTTGACTTATTCCTATTGCCTGCTCACCCTCAATTCCTCTTTATACACATCTAACATGACACGCACCTGAATTTGCAAATCAGCTGAGATCAAACATCTAAACAATCAACTTCACGAAGCCAATCAACAAATTAATACACTTCAAAGTACTGCTGCTACAACCCGATCGTCTCCATCCGCCCCCTACCAGGAAGATAATACCACAATTCTAAGAGTCTGCCAACGAATCAAAGATGAAACCGATAATACAGAAGGGGACACGGATGAAACGAATGCAGGCGCGGCTGCCTCCGATGACTCCTTTGAAATATGGGCCCTCATCGAATACGAAATCGACTCTTCCGACAATGCCAATGCCGATAATGCCTTTTCATCCCCCGGAAAGAGATTCAAACAATGGAAAAAGTTCGTCAACGAATCGGCATTATCAGACTACATACGACGAGATACCGGCGAACCTCTCTCTCTGCCTCCATACTCGCTGAGTCCAGACCAATCCGCCAACATTGAAAAAGAATCCAAAAAGGCAGTGGCATCCATAACCGAGGAATTTCGCCGATTTCGCGTCAGAGCCGAAGTGGCCAAAAAGCAAGCCGATGCCACCGTCAGAGCCTTACACAGCAACAGCGTCCAAACGTCGAGAATGAGGATAGAAGGTCAAGACATTGAAAGCGAATTGGCCCAAGCCAAGAATGATCACGCCAAGTTATCTTCTTTGAGGAAGGAAATGGCCGAATTGGAATCACGATGGAAGGAATCCTACGATGTATTATTGGCGGAGAATGAAAAACTGAAAAGTTCGGGTGCCGAGGCCTTGCTTGCCGCGCAGTGGAGGCATCGATATGAGGCTTGTTTGAAAGAAAAAGAGGATGCCGTGACGAATTTGGAGATGGAGAGAGAAAAGGTTTTGGAATTACAGGAGAATCGGAGGAAAGCGGATGCTGGCAAGTACGAAACCAAGTATAGAGATTTGAAGGTGTGTCTTGTTGGTGTTCTTGTGTGTGATTTTGCTCCTATTAAACCCAACAACTTACAACAATCATTCACTTAAATCTATTCCAACAGGAATCATTTCGACTCTACAGAAAGAAAGCCAAAGAAATATTCTTGGCCCAACAGCAAGGAGAGACTGGATTCATGCCATCCCTTCATGATTCTGGAGCCGAAAATGCCAAGATATCTTACCTCAAAAACCTTATGGTATGTCTTGTCAATTCCCCATTCTAATACCTTATAATCTGCTCATAGTTTGCCCCAATGCACACTCATCTGGCGATACAATAGGTGAATTATCTTGGATCCGATGTATCGGTTCGAGATCATATGGAGCCGGCTATTGCTACCGTGTTGAATTTTACGGAGGAGGAGTTGGATAAGATTAAGAAGGCTAAGGGTCAGAGTGATAGCTGGTGGTAGAGAATGGTGTTTTTAGAGTAGTGCATCATTGTAATGTTAAATGATCCTTAAACCACTGGTGCAATTCTGGCAATCAATGTCAAGCAAGAGCAAAGGGGAGATCTCTCTAGAGAGAGAGGGAGAGGTTATGATATCTCAAAAGATACCTCGTGTGTCGCCCGCCAAATTTTGGATCCGCCGCCTCTTCTCTCCGCTCTCTAGAGAGAGAGAGCCTTCACCCTTCAGCCATCAACAATCGGCTACTTCTTGAAGGCTTCACCATGATCGCAAGGCATGCAGCAGTTCATCCATTGCTAACATGGGAATATTCGATTGCATCTGGCCTAGAACAATTGGATCTTGGTTTAGTTCGACCAATCGCCAAGACGACTCAGGCGAAGATGTTGAGAGCGCAAGAACTCCATCAAGGTGAGTGTTATTCCGAGAGATTTGATTTAATAGCCGCATGATAATAAATGTGCTTATCCAACTGAAATTACGTGAGGCGCGTATGTTATGTTCCATACAAGCATCTGACGGTACGGAAACAGAAACAGTTGGATCTTCTTCGAGAGCAAGCTCTAGAACGCCAATTGAGCAGTTGGTCTGTCGTGAGTTATAGATACTTATCAACGGTTATAGCCGTATTTTGGATCTAATCAAATATCTAACATTTGCTACTCATAGACTATCGGACATCATCCTACAAAAGAAGGCGCTGACGAGTCAGAACAGTCTCAATGTACAAGTTTTTCAGACAGTACTATTTCGGAGGATAGTGCTGTATCAATTGTGCCTTGTAATGCATCTTTTCGTCGATATCCAAATCTGCTTCCAGACATGTGCACTATATGCTTGACAGAATTCAACACAGAAGATATAGCTTGCTCCTCAAACAATTCGGAATGTCGACACCTCTTTCATCAGCATTGCATCATCAATTGGCTTGTTTCAGTTGGAAAGTCAAATACAAAGTCTCCAATGGTATTGAGAGAGTGTTGCGATGAAGAATTGTTGGCTTATGCTCTGCGGTGCCCTTGCTGCCGCAATGATTTTCATACTATGAGAAGTTAGCTACCTAATGTAGTCAAGAAGCAACTCAAACTCAAGAGTGAAAGTAAGTACTTGGTACTTACACACTAACATTTTCGGCTTCGTTTTTACGTGAAGCAAGCAAGACGGTTTCGAGTCTTGGAGAAGGTGAAAATTTCAGCAATTGAACTTGGCTCGCAATCAAGATTCAGATTGAGATCGTCCAAACATTGATAGACCTAAGGTCAACTGAATGCCACTATGCCTCGCAAATGGCGTGAGCTCGATGAAGACGCCAAAGACACGGATACATATTATTTTACTCGCAACTTGAGGACTTGGGACCGTGGATCAAACCGTCGCTTTCAGGGAGATAGGAATCAAATTCTAGTTCCTGAAAGTGTCAACGATGGTCACGAGATTGTAGAGAAAGAACTTCGTCTCTGGGGGGTGTGTCACGATGTACATCATAGGCAGTTTATGGTGTTGACCAAAGCTCAGGTGGCCATTGAATTCGCAGGTGATATCGGCCGCGATTCCTCGACGACACCACTCGACCTGCCAACGGACCAAGTTGATGGCGTTAGATTCGTATTGGAATAACGCTTGATGAGGGAGACGAAGGGCGGTAGGAAGTTGGCGCTCACAAAATTTACTGATAACATCGAAGAGATCCATGGGGTACACCTTCCCTACCCACCTTACATGAAAGATGGGTTTAGCGGTCGTCTCAAACTGAATGGTGACTATGGCGACATTGAAGGTTTGGAAGTAGGTTCTGTCCACCTTGATCCATTTGAACGATTTAGATATGATCTAATTTCAGCCCGAGAAAGCATATTATGAATCTGAACTGTACCTGGAGAAGGCTGCTTTCCCATACCACATTGCCGAGGCAGCAGCGATACACAGCATTGTCTCGAAAGGATGCCGTCATTGTGACAATCGTAGCCTCAAATTCAGTGGCTCTCTTGGCAGCTAATTCTCAAATGTCTATTGCGAATCATGTGGAAGCATGTACTTGATCCTTGCGAAGCAAAGTGTTCTAGCTATCGGCAAGATGCTCAGCATGCAAATCATCACTTCACGATCGTTTGGGTCTTATCAAAATGAGAGGAGTCTTCTTCGCGAGAGTGGTAAAATGTTTGCTGTACTTGTATCCAGCGGCGAGAGTCCAATGTCAGTATTCGTCACTGAAATAGTTGCAGCACGCCTGCCGTCCACATCAAAACTTTTGATCGGAGCAAAATCCGATTTGCTAGTCATCTCATAACCGAACCGGCCAACCAAAGAAGTTCAACTTGGTTCCATTTCACTTTGTCGCGATTGCTCAGTTCCGCAGACGTATCAAGTGAGATAATTGAAAGCTTCTTTGCTAATAGTACTGTGGAAGATGCAGAGCAAGCCTCAGTTGAAGAAGTGGGGACATGTCAGGCTGCATTTGATGAAAACACGTTAAGGAGTCGCATTAGAGAGCTCAAAAGGAAGAGGAATCGAATTGAAGATATCAAGAAGAAGATGGACAGTGGAGAAGATGCAGTAATGCCAGATGAATTGTTGTTGGTAAATGAATATGATGATACTCTACGAGAGCTCGAGCGTCTTGAAAGAAAGTTATACTGAAGTGAACATATGTTGTGTTAAGACGAAATCGCGAGATGAAGATGAGATTGTGAGATGTGCCATGCGAGCTAGAAGTTAGGATCTATGTGTATGAGAAGAAAGTAAGAGCCAAGTATTTAATATCATTTACTTGCACTTTCCACCCTTGCCGAGTGATTGTAATTCTCTCTCTTCCTCTTTATCCTCTCCAATGTGAGTCTGCCATGCATCATCGGGCAAATCTGCTACATACTGTACACGTTTGCTCATGATTAATACCCACAAGCAACCGAGCCCACTCAAGAGCAATTGCAATGGGAAATAGGCGTCACGTCCACCGGTACAAACCTCAACCCCATCCTCTCCGGTAGTGCAAGTAGGCGGAACTGTATATTGACCAATTAGATACATGATGAATGAGGCTGGCCAAGTACCACCGAGATTGGCGAATGTGTTGAGTAAGGTCATGTAGCTCCCTCCAATGGCGGGGTCAACGCTATTAATCCAGGTGGAAGA
The DNA here is from genome assembly GCA_036939935.1 of Cyclotella atomus. NCBI lineage: Eukaryota > Bacillariophyta > Thalassiosirophyceae > Thalassiosirales > Thalassiosiraceae > Cyclotella > Cyclotella atomus. The sequence continues at coordinate 8,150 of JALLPI010000607.1, read as the reverse complement.
CATCATGTTAGGTAACAGGCAATAACCGCATATATCAGAATGCATTCAGTTGACTCACCGATGCGCAAAGAATGTCATTTGAGCATTAAATTGTAAGCTATGAACTGTTGCTTGGAAAGCTGTTGAGGCTATAAGTAAACCCCAAAATATTGCTTTGGATGTAGCCTCTCCACCAAAAATTGCATGTGCTCCACCACGGAAGGATCTTACAGCTAGCAACATCAGTACATCTACCAAGGCCACCACTGTTACTCTAAACTTGTATGCCCACATGAACTGTTTCATAGGGTAACCACGCCAGATCTTTGTTCCAATGATTGGGACAAGGATACCCAGTGGTAAGATGATTGTAGGACTCAACAATGCAGTAGTTTGCTTTGATAGGCCGAATTCAACTGCCTTCAAGAACTTCACATTGTCACTCAATGCACAGGGCAATCGATACGTCAGTAATATCATGATGAGAGACTGGACAGCAGGAAGCTTCACAGCAGTCCACAGGCGCCGATATGTCTCCATGATTCCAATCTCAGCAGCATCCAACTCATGATCGTCATCATCTTCGTCATTTGATTCTGTTTCTTTTCAATCAATCTTTCCATGTCACCATTATTATTCGAACCACCAATAGTACAGCAGTCTCCACCTTCCGTCATATCAACCTCTTTCTTAAACAACCCCACCAATATTGTAATGACAAGCATAAAAGTGCCCATGAACTTGACAAAGCCACCAAGACTGACTAAACTAACTCCAGGCCTCGAAGGCAATCGTAACAATGGCCTCCACAGATTCTCCGACGAGTCCACATCATTCAACGCCAAAAATCCAACATAACTCAAAAAATAACCAATATTCTGCCCAATACTATTACATATCGGTCCTTTCCCCCGATTCTTCTTCGAAAGCATAGTCAACGCCCATCCATCCACTGCAATATCTTGCGTGGCCATCAAAAAGTACAAGGTGAAGAAAAAGGCAGTGACACCCTGCACATGCATCTCCGTAGCCACACCACCACCGCCACCACTCGAGGAAGAAGCAGCAGTATTCTCCAACCCCAACTCCCTCTCGACATAATCACTCCCACCAACCATCAACATACCCGCAATCAATTGAATGGGTACCAACCAACTTTTTCTCCTCCCAAATCGTTTAGAGAAACAGGCATCTACAATCGGAGCCCAGAGTAACTTTAAACTAAAGGGCCAGGAACATAATGCGAAAATGGCTTGGGAATTGTAAGCCATTTTGGTTAATGCTGCCAATGAATGGGATTCTCCTGCGTGTAGTGGTGGAGATGCTGCTGCGGATCCGGAGGAGGAGGAGGAGGATGCTGCAGATGCGAGCATTTGAACCTTTTGCTGGATTAAGAATGGGATGGATGCCGATAGACCCTGTGGTGTGTTTTTGTAGTGACGAGTGATTCAAATTGAAGTATTGAGATGTGAGTATTGTGAAAGCATTCAACATTTGAAGGGTAATATCTTCATTATCAGAGCACTTAAGGCCTTGCCGATATAATATACACATAAAGCTAGTACATGCATTTATCAATACAGTGCATGTTATATCAATAGGACACTAGGTCTCAGTCAATTTCACAAACTTTCATAACACACAAAGAAGCGCTCACCATGGGAATACCCTGCAAAGTATAAAGCGCCAACAACAAACAATAATTCAATCGATCATCGTGCTCCTCTCCTGCCATCACGCCGGCACGTGAGCCACTGGCAATGATGCTAGAGGTGGTTCGAGGAATATCCAAGTGTGTGTTGGTCAATGATGATGGAGTCATGATGCTGCCTGTGTTTGGGGCTCTTCGTCTCATTCTCTTTGGTGTATGGTGTTAGCTCTGTCGGATGTAGGTACGGAGCAGGAGCGAGGAGACGATGCAAGGAGCCTGCAGGTAGGAGCCCTCGTTATTGCCGACGACGTGGGAGGATCTGCGTGGGCGAAGCGTGGGCAAAAAATATTAGATGGTACTTAGTTGTTACTTTACCATACTCTCGGCTCTCGTATTCGGCACATGCAGCGAAAGTAACACGGTTAGACCTCGAATCGTCCCGGACGCCGGAGATGATCTTCCAGAGATACTGCTGTTTTGCATCAAAAGTTGTGTTGTTGTGTTGTTGTTTGTGTCCGAAAGATGAGATCGGATTGATTGATTGACTCTGGTTGATTGTTGCGTCAACTTTGTTGAGTTCTTCGACTTTATTGGCTGACGGCCACTACGTTTTTGCTTTGACCAATCGGATCCCAATTCCTAATTCAGCTCAATGAGCAGTGTGGAAGCTTTGAGTGCGTGGCGATCGAGCTAGTTGAACATTCGATTACAGACCCCATTAAAATATATCATGTCTACCAACTTCAAAGTACCAATCCAATTTATACATTAAGCGACAGGCATGACTAATCCACAGCAAACGGATCCATCCATGAAAGAAAACTGCAACTGTCTTGCCATTCTAAAAGGCTATTGAAGGCTCTGTTTACACACCGGGTCTCAAATCTATTCATCCTCTGTCTCTTCTTCACTGTCGCTACTATTCAATGACGATCATTGCCCAAAGCATCATCCCTCTGTGCGTTTGACAATTCAGTATATATATATATATACACCATATGAATATTAGTACTCCGGAGTAAGCAAACTATCGCCTCCGTAGCCAATGTTGAAACTCTAGATGGCTCGTCTATCTTCATCTAGCATTGAACTCTATGATATTGAGCAACCGAAAAGTCGTCATCCCTGTATCCTATTCGCGTCTGATGTACTTAACAAACTCTTACAATTTCGAAACAAAAGAGGTGGCTCGGGTTAAGCTCAGCGAAAAAGCCGGTATTAGCTTATGTATTTTTGCGCTGCTTCCTCCTCTTCCTAACACCGCCCCCACATCCAATCTCTTGTGAAGCAAATCGTACCAAGATAGCAGTCATATTGTCAAGCGACCCCCTGACATAACATTGATCAAGCAACTCCTCACATGTCAATGCAACACTCTGTTCGCCTTCGCTAAAGATTGTTGTTACAAGTTGTGAGCACTTGTCATTGGACAGTACATCCCAAATTCCATCACTGGCGAGGACGAGGAATTTGTCATTGGTATCATCTCTTGGCAGTGTTGTGCATTCCAGTATAGGCGATACCATTTGATCTTCGGGCATTATGAAATCGACATTCGTTGGGTATTCATCTTGATCAAGTATGGCCGCAGCCGCTAGGACAGATGGCTTATGCTTGAAATCAAAGTCGCCCAATCCTCTGGAAACAGCCAATCTCGCCTCAATTTTACCACTTAAAACAATTCCTCCAGCCTTACGAATCCGTGCTTCTTCGGCTTCAATGCTGGGTTTGTGATCCGTACTCAATGATATCGTCGTTTGTTGATTGTCCTCATTACTGATTCTGTGGAGTATAGCTCTAGAATCGCCCAAGTTGGCGCATATGATGTGATTTGGCGTCAGCATGACTACGATTGCAGTTGTACCGGCATCTGATACGTCGAATAATGCTTCTTTTGAGGCATATTTGCTGTTTGACATCATTTCCTCGAGTATTTTCGCGTCAAGAGTAAGCATTGTCGCCCGTATTGCACTGTGTAGAAGCAGCATATCTTTCTCTTCCTCTGACTGTAAACCGCATATCTTTGAAGCTTTGCCTATCCTGCTTCTACCATCTGCCCTCTTTTTCAGATATATCGAACTGTATTCCATAAATGGCTTTTGATTGCAGAATACAGATAGAAAGTGCTCCGATGCGTACTCAGATGCAAAGGAAGTACCGTGCCCATCAAACACTGCAAACAACGCATGATTTGGTAATACCTGCGATGTAGAACTGCCGCCTACAGGGAGTTCCGTTTGGATTAGGAATGTGTCTTCTTGATTTGGACGCCTTCCCCGCATAGTTGAGATTGCAAAGTGAACATTGTTTTGGTGAAGCGATCCGGCAAATGTCTTTTTGGTGGTTGATGCTTCATGATTCATCGTATGAAAGAAGCAATCGTTGACTAAGCCGTGCTTACTTTCGGTGAAGCTCAGCTGCTTTGGCCTTCGTCGTTCAGATGTTAACTAAAATTAAATATGGTATTGAAAGTTTTTGTTGGTGGAACTCTGTGACAGTTTATGTATTTAAAAATACCTACGTTAACGAACAGCAGGGTAATTGAACCGACGACGACAACCGAACCGACGGAACAATTCAATATGAATATCATGAAGAAAGCAGCAGCAGCAGCAGCCATATCCACCCTCCTCATCCTCCTCACCACACCCACCAACGCCCAAGAAACACAGCACGTCCAAACCACAATGTGCCGCATCTGCAACGACAACGAGATCGACGACACATCATCCCAAGACTGTCGCACCTACACCACCCCCCTGAACACCTGCTACAATGCCCAAACTCTCTTCCCCGACGATCCATCCTGGAGCACTCTCGATATTTATGATACCATGTCGATGAAGAGTCTGAAGCGTACTTTTTACAAGAGTCAAGATGGGAGTTGTTCCAATGTGGTGCATAATGTGCAAGATGTGGAGATTATCAATAGGGCAAGACTGTCGTCGTCGTTGTATAAGAACGAGAATGTGTTGATGAAGACTAAGACTACACAAGAGGATGATTATTTTATATTACCGTTTGATGAATGTGTGGGTCCTTTTGGTGAACCGAGGCCTTGGGGAAAGTTTACTTTGGTGCAGTCGGGTGATGGGATGAGGTTGGGTTTGGGTTTGGATGATTTGAATGAGGTTGCTGTTGAGAAGTAGATGGGTTGTTGTTGTATATTGGGTTGTACATTGTATTTATTCTGGAACGATCTCATCGTCAAGAGCGGGGATGAATCATTCAAGATATTGTCTGGCGGTATATTGTAATAAATTAACTGTGTATGGATTGAAAGGCTGCACCACGCACCACGGAAAACTGATGATGTGGGAGTAGTGTGGTTTGTGATTGTAGTAGTATGGAAGAGTATCATAGAATGGTCATTGGTGATTGGAGAATACAACTCTTTTCCGAGGAGGAGATTTTCTGTGCGCCCATTTTGTTCCATGTAGATTTTGCGAGACAAACTAATGGAATTGGGGCTGCAATATGCTGTGGGATATATGATCATTGATGGGCCGTCGAACACACCAGCTTTATGCTCGGGTTGACAATTATTGGAGAACGTAGCTGAAATGGTGAATCGACGGGAATAACCAGGTCAGACGTGAAATGAGAAACAGAAGGAAGACTCCTCAGCGGCTAGATCAAAATACTATTGGGTTACTTGTAATGGCGACAAAGAAGCCATTTGCTGCTTACTTTGCAAAGTTTCAGAGAACAAAGGTGAGTAGTACTTACTACAAATTTCTATACGCTTGATTATTTCTCTGGTGGCGTGAGTCATTTCCCGTGCGACCCAAAAAAATTTCAGGTCATTTCCCTTGACATCAAAAATTTTCTTATTGAATTCCTTGTTCAAAATGGTGAGTGTCAAAAATACATCACTCAGTCATTGGTATCTTATACTCCTATCGTTGTCTACAAAGGAATTAGATCAAAAAAATTGGGTCGCAAGGGAAATGACCTGAAAAATTTTGGGTCACAAGGAAAATAAACGAGCGATTGGAAATTTGTAGTATGATCTACCCAAAACTACACGTCACTTCCTAGCAAGCATGAAAGACAACTGGTCAATTGAACAGCTGGAGAAACAACACCTTGAATGTGCACTCTTCTTGCGGCATACACAAGACGTGCAAATGTCTTCATTGCATCATCTTTCAACAACACCGATTGCTCAGGTTGAAATTCTACAAACATACGCACGAGAAAGTACTGTCATTGGGCATTATCTTGAGCCTTCGATCAAATCTCGAAAGTTTTCATTTTATCGATCGGATGGAAGACATTTGTACGGAGAGCTGTGTCATCTCAAAAGATTAGGACTGACTGCTTAGGAGATGTTAGAATATATTACATTTAGACAAATGACATATCTCATGCCAAATGCCGAGCTAGAGTAGCATGGAGCCAAATAATGTTATTGTTGTGGCTAGTAGTTTTGACATCAACAACGGTAGCACAAGAAATAGGCTCGAACAAATAGCTCATCGTCAAAGCTATTGATCAATCCGAAGACGGTGAATTATTGCCTGGGGAATACGGGCCATACCATGCAAATATAGCAGAGGAGAGCTGTGTCATCTCGGAGGATTAGGACTGACTGCTTATGTGACTGGAGGTGGTAGAAAGATTTTACATTTAGACAGATGACATATGTCATGCCAAATGCCGAGCTGGTAGCATCTTTGATAGAGGCAAATACTGCTGTTGCGGCTACATTTAACAGTAGCGCAACGGGCTCTTTGAGTTGATAGTTGATCTCATACTAATCATACACGACTAATATAGAGTGAATATAGGTTAGGTTTGATCTACTGTACTAAAAAGGAAGTATTCATCATCTTTGCTTAACTAATCAAATGTCCATTAATCATCAGCACTTCAGAAGTCAAAAGAAATATGCTTCAACCTTCAGGCTAAATTCTACACCCTTTGGTACCCACGGCATCTTATCCAAGTTGTACAAAGCTTTACCATCAAGCTTATGAAGCTCGACTTTGCTAGAAGCAGGAATATCAACCCAACTGCTAGAGAAACTGGCATCTAAGCCCGAAAAGGACATGTAACATCTCTCTTCTGACAATCCACTCGGCGAGTGTGGAGTCTTCTGCCTGGCTTAGGAAACTGGTAGCTGGATGGACTTAGAACTGATGTCAAACTTTGATTTAGCCTGTCACATCTGTGACGATGTATACTCTTTTTCCTGCATAACTCCCTGAATGGAACATTATCTTTGACTTTGTGAGAGGCATTGACCGAAGAAGAGACGGAGTTTGTAGAATTGGCAAACATCTGAGAGGAGATGTGTCTGCCTGTCCCGTTTATCTTTGTAGAATTGTTACACATCTTTGCAACACAATCAGATGGCGAAGGCATGCTCAACCTCAGCGGTATCGAACTGACCGTGTTGTGCCCTTCATGAACCATGGACAAGTCTGCCATTTTTATTTTGTAAGACTGCTGCTGCTGCAGGTGAGGCTTGGCATCCATCATCCTCTCTGATAGCAATCGCGTTGTTTTTGAATAGTATGAATTGGCAGAATAGATGCACAAGCAAATGAGCCACAGCCACCACAGCTGCAAAGACTCTCTCTCTCTCTCTCTCTCTCTCTCTCTCTCTCTCTCTCTCTCTCTCTCTCTCTTTCTCCCTCTGGTCATCCACGTACAACAAAACATACTCCCAGACCTTGCTACTGTCAGGCTTGGTCTGCTCTTGCATCCACACATCAGGATCCTCTGGACAGGATTTGAATCCCAAGGTCTTTTCCATGCAATTACGTAGGTGTAGCCAAAAATCACGTCCTGCCGTCTTGCCACCATACAGAGCCCTCATAATGATTCTCGCCTGCCTTGGTGCTCCAGCTCAAACTTGGGACCACAAAGGTGCCTGCAAATAAGCATTCCGAATATCTGCAGCTACCACCTCTAAATCATTCAATGCAGCATAAGTGAGAGCAATTCTCACGCTTTCACGCGAAACGACTCCAGCATAGCTAGACCATTCTGGGTCAGGGTGCTGGTGCTTGTGTCCATCCTTTACCCATCTTGCCTTCCGAGTAAAGTCCATCTTGACGTCAAATACCATGTGCCCAGAAGACTTGGTGTAGCCAGCCGGCAAATTCTCATGGTTTTCCAATATTTTGAAGGCAATCGAGACATTAAACATTTCTTTCCCAATTGCATCACTCCAGTAAGTGTCGCCGTTTCTTGCATCAATTTCCAGTCTGATGATACCAGTGACAGGTCGTCACACTTTGATAAGCCAGACAGTTTTTCTGATGATAACAGTGACAGGTCTTCACATTTGAATGATAGTACAGTTCGAATGGCGACAAGGCTTGAGAATCCAATAGTGACAGGTCGTCGTCAGATGATAAAGAAGCCAAAAATGCATGAGAATCCGACAGTTTGTGGCGAATTTTGGTGGAATTCCGACCGGATTTAGTGAATTCCGCTCCGTTTAGGTGATTATGCCCCCGGAACTACGGAATTTGCAATATGTACATTCCGGATTTTTCCGGTGTTT
>JALLPI010000606.1:0-17107 GCA_036939935.1 Cyclotella atomus | reverse complement strand
CTAAGACAGGCTGAGACATCTTTGGTTAAGGACACTCCTGAGCCTCCTAACATGTTGGACAAGCACTGCAAGACCCAAACTGTGATTAGATATCATCAGGCGGATGCAAACCTGCCATACTGATTTCTGGGGACAGGCTTCGTGATGACGAGGCCGGTCCAAGAGAGATGGAAGTCATTGGAAATATGCTTGTAGAGAATGAAAAGATGGCTAAATGGATCATAAAGAAAGAGGCATGGCGCTGTGTATGGGGTAAAGTCCTCGTTATCGAAGAACAACTCGAGAGTCAACATGGAGAAAGACCTAAGTTCTCAGTATTTATGCTTCAAGAAATGAAGGGTGAAGTCCAAAGACTGGTCGACAAGTACGATGCAGATCACTGGACTCAAGACAAAAACGCGAAACGTCTCGTGAGACACCTTTCTTCGCATCTCCCGCTTTTGCAACGTGAAATTAATCACATCCAATCGGGTAAGATTACTCTTTCGCCCATAGACATTTTTGGGCCAGGAGAAAGACAAGCTTTGTTTGGAAAGGCTACACAGTAATTGAACCTATTGCACAGTAAAAGTAGCAGCCGCCTGTACTGAATCGATAACGATCTTTTGAATAGAAGAATAGCTTGCCACCTTTCACCTTCTACCTTTGCTGAAAATTGATGTCTCTCCTCCTCTTTCTCATAATCTCTCCTCTCGCTCCCCCTTCCTACATCGCGATGCATTGCAACACAAGGCAACTCGTTGCAGCAGCAGCACACAGAGCCTCTCCAAGAGCTCCCTTATCAACGCCAAAGCAATCACATCTCCCCTTTCTACGCGCCAGCTGCTTCTCCACCCATCCAGACATTCGTCCAGGACAAAAAATCTCCATCGATCCAACCGCCCACTCCAGAAATTCACGCAAACAAAAACAAACCAAGCCATCTGGCCCTGTACCTTTCGTCGATCGTATACATATTCGAGCGAGGGCGGGCAAGGGAGGCAAAGGATGCATTTCTTTTCATCGGATTGGATCTTACAAAAAACGGCCATCAGGAGGTCACGGTGGCAAAGGCGGCAATGTATACTTGATAACTGACCCTATGGTTAGTTCGTTGAAGTTGGAGAAGCATCATTTCAATGCTCCTGATGGTGGAAGGGGTGGTACGAATGGTAGAGCTGGTAAAGATGGGAAAGATGTGTTTGTGAAAGTACCCGTTGGTGTCGTTGTGAGAAGGGTTTTGGATTGGGAGGAGTTGGATTTCTTTGATGAGGAGAGTGATGGCGTTGAAGGTGACGTTGCGCTGTTTGATGACGATTTAGATCATGGAGATTCTGAAGATATTAATGTCTGTGACGTTACTGACGAGGATGACAGTGACGAAACACAAGATATGAGCCATGATTTGGACATCGTCACGAGTGATGAATCATTTGAGGATGAGCAGGAGATAGAAGATGAATCCGTAGTAGAAGATGAATTCGAAGACTTTGATACTTATTATCAAAACCTCCAGTCATCGAGAAAGATTCGAGGTGGTGGCAAGAGAACGGGTAGACTTCCAGCTGACTATGATGAAGTTGTGAACCAAGAACTTCGTGCTGATGATGGAATGTATCACTGGACTTCTCCAGAAACACCTGATATTCTAGCTGATGAAATATCTGAGCATTTGTATCCAAACCAGCCAATGGACAGGAAGTCAATATTCGTGGCTGATCTTGACAAACCCAACACTTCTCTGCTGATTGCTAAAGGTGGCAAAAATGGTGTTGGCAATCAAGCATTTGCTAATAGACAACATACGCCACATCTGCACTCTCACGCAGCAGCTAAATCTCAACCGAGTGAAGGCGAAATAACACATTTGGAGCTAGAACTTAAACTGATTGCAGATGTGGGCCTGGTTGGATTTCCGAATGCAGGCAAGAGCAGTCTACTGTCCGCTATGAGCCGTGCCAAACCAAAGATCGCTTCCTATCCATTTACAACCTTGCATCCATTAGTTGGAACAATACACTACAGAGACGAATTTAAAGTAGTGATGGCAGATGTACCTGGACTCATTGATGGCGCGGCTGAAGGCAGAGGTAGAGGAGTGGAGTTTCTGCGGCATATTGAGCGAACCAAGGCTCTGGTTTATATCGTAGATGCAGCGTCTGTCGATGGAAGAGATCCAATTGATGACTTGCGAATACTAGGCAAGGAACTCAAGGAGTACGGAAGTAGTGGTTATTTTGACGAGGATGTAATTAGCATAGACGATGAGATACGTGGAAGCTTTGAAGAAGAGATGAAGAGGCGACGTAGAGAGATTATGAAACGGCCGTCATTGATATTGGCCAACAAGATGGATTTGATACCTCAAAACGATGCAGGTTTAGGTAGAAGGGAAGAACTTTTGTTTCAACTAGCCGCAGCTGCAGAAGAGGTAGGAATAGAATGTGAACCAGAAAATATTTTGGGTATTAGTGCAGGAGTCTCTGGTGAAGGGTTGCAAGTTCTGTCAAAGAGACTCCGAAATGTGCTCGGCGGATGAACTGGTATCCAATAGTTTGCTTTTGCTGTTACTAGATAGTCTGTTTTTGCTGTTACTAGAGAGAGTTTTTGCTCTGTGGTATCTATCGACAGTACGATACCCATAACTGGCCAGCGCACCTTCCTTGACATACTCCGCCAAGTTCACCAACGAAATGTTAATACAGTTAACAAAGAGTTCGGATTGCATTCATTGTTATGTATCATCGAGCGCGATAGATTTCACCTCCTAATGTACCGACTCTGGCAATCCTGTCCATTTATCTGAGTCTCTCCTTAAACTGCGCCCTGGCCAACCAGTCGGCAGGCTTCTAGAGTCATCAGTACAAAGACCAAATATATGTGCAACATTATAATATTGGAGGATGTGTTGGATGAGACGGACGGAAGAGCTAGCGAGGTTCTACTGAGAAAAATGAGATTGTGAGAAAAAGTGATGATACACAAGGCAGGCACGCAAGCAGCAAGGCAGAAATGTGGCGGGAATGAAACAAAAGACCTTTCTCTTTGGTGACCCACCCACAAACCAAAGCCATGATTAATAACGAAGACCCTCAACTGGTTCTGTGCCTCAGTGCAGCACAAAGTCCAATAAACCCGCTCGTCTTCAGCTGTTGCGGCTTTGCTCGCAACTGAAGCTGTGTGAAGTAGAATGATGAAGACCACAGGTGATATTGTGCCTTCCATGTGTTGAGAAGCAGTAGGAGTACCTAGTCCGGTTCACTGTTTTCTACTGTTTACNAATTAAGATCTTCCGATTCCTAAGACAGGCTGAGACATATTTGGTTAAGGACACTCCTGAGCCTCCTAACACCATGGCCATCAAAGCCCATGAATCCGCGGGACCATTTAATCGTAGCCTATCGGCTCTCCTATTCCACTTCCATCAGTTCAATTCAGTTTGTGCTCATAAAAATTGCATCAAACCATCGGAATACACAAATATTGCATCAAATCAATTGGAATACAAAGTCACAATTCGAGATGAAGTTGCTATCAATGCTGACACAAAAGAAATTTTCCTCAGGAGGATTCATCGCCCTCTTCGTTTCCTTGAGCATCTTTGTAGCCGAAAACAGGCTCGATGCTGAGATGGAGAAGCTGATAGGCAGCCGCAGCCTGGCTGATTCGGGTCGTCAGCTGAGCGTCTATCTAGGTGGCGGCAAATGTGAATGGACACCGCCGCTCCCTATCGTCCCTGATGACTTGGAACTTTGGAAGACACTCTTGTCGGGTTTCCTTCTGGAGACAAACGGTACGTATTATAGCCTAACTGTTGTGGCAGCAACGTTACATGATCTCTAACATATTCATATTATCTCCATGTCATTTTGCAGAATGACATTTGTGCAAATGGATGCCTTGTCTGGCCTTCCTTCAAAGGATGACTGGGACTTTGTGTTCAACGGATACACCAATGCTCCATTTATCAAGACTAACTACCCCCATCCAATGGGAGTGTGGAGCTGGGCCAGCGAGGCTAACCAGGTGGCTCTTGTCATTCAGTACATCCGCCGTTCAATGGTTGAGTATGCCGATATCCAGTGGTACCTGAGTCATGAGACTGATTAAAATGCTGACAGGGAGGTTCTAGAGGAAATGTATGGTCGAAGGCTTGATAGCGAAGGTGAGCAATACATTAACTGCCCACTTATTGCTTATCGTGTCTAGTGCATTTCTTACCTTTCGAATGTTATTTCACTTACAAGAATTCTACAAGTGTAGAGATCAGCATGTATTGGAGGAGATTTACAAGTATGGCTGGTACATCGATTTCTGGATGGAGAACGGACTCTATCGTGTAAGACTTTGTGCTTCAGTAGATCTTTATTTAGTGACACAATCCTAACAAATCAATATGTTTTTTCAACAGGTTCCTTACACCCACAATGTGATTGACACGGATACCTGGGAGATGTACAGACAGTCTACAAAGCCCAAATCTGACGAGGTTGTACATGTATGCCACCGCACGAGCAGTACTACAAATCCTTACCTTGTCATTGAGGTCGCAAAGGACAAGCTCGATCTGCATCGTGATCATGGAGACTTTGTTGGACATTGTGATAACGCTGTCAAGGACCCCAATTTTGTCAACTACAAAGGCACTGCTGTTCAGAGCCAGGCTGTCCGCGACCCTAACTGTTCCTTGATCAACGGAAGTTGCAGACCCGTATCTATCATCAGTGCTGATCGTCTCCGTGACTTCACCGAAGGCCCCAAGGAGACTGCGTTGATTGGCAACTTGATCAGTTATGTCAAGAAGACTGGAAGATATGTCATCAACAGGTCAAGCTGGCCTTGTATCTGGGAGCAGATTGTGGAACAAAATAAGGGCCCCAAGACTTATGCAGATAGAGATATTTCCGAGGATCCAAACTTTTCAGTGTTCATGCTTAATGAGATGAAGGGCGAAGTCGAAAGACTTGTAAAGAAGTACAACAACTGTCATTGGCTTCCCAACCCACATGCCAACAGACCTGTGGAGCTTCTGTCTGAACACCTTTCAATGCTTCAGACTGAGATTGATGACCTCAACAGTGGCGTGCGCACACTGACTGCACGAGACACCTTGGGCCCTGGTGAGAGAGATGCACTTATGTCAGCTGAGTAAGGGATTTACGAGGCAGGGGTTTTGTTTCAAGCAAGCTTTACATGTTAGAATACTATTAGGATGTACTCCTGATTGTTACTTTGTACTATCTAGAACTTGTAATGCGTGTGGAATACTGTTGTTGTCGTCTTAAGTCAACCCTTTTCATTTACAGACCAAGTGAAGTCCCCCAAATGTCAGTAGGCTCGTGAATCTTGGTTTCCTGCTTTCTTTCATTCGCAAGTCTAGCTATTGATTTCATTGCTGCCATGTTGAAGCCAATGGTGTCACGAATCTCAGTGGTGCGAGATCGGACTAGAGTTTGCAGCTCTCGCAGAGGTGTCATCATTGTGCGGTTAGAAATGATCTGCGCTTGATGAGCCTTGACCAAAAAGACAGCAATCTTGGCACATAATTCTATGCCTTTCCCTGCTCTCAACAGCAAGATCAAGTAGTGCATCAGCCTCTCGACATGATTCAAGGAGAGCACTAGCAACGATGCTTCCAAGTCGACACTCTTGACAGACCGCAGCACCCAAAGAACATATGATTGAGGATCCATACCAAACATCATTGGATTTGGGGCTCTATTAGTGCTGCTACTCTTCTCATCCTTCAGCTTTTTGAACTGCGCTATTTCTTTCGACTCTCTGTCGGCCATTTCAACAGCCTCCGTGATTCTATCACCTGCAGATACAGATAGGATGCTTTGCTTGACTGCCGCTTCACTTTGTGGCTTGTCTACTTCTTCCTCGTCATCGTCATCGTTAAGACCGTCCTCTGCATTCTTCCTTGCAGCCAACAATGCGTCTGCTGTATTCTCTTCTTTGCCATCTACTTTATCAAACATTTCTTCCAGCCGCCGTTCTTTCTCTTCGTCCAGAAATACCATATCTTTAGTCCGTTCCCAGACACGTACTTGTCTGTCCATTCCGCCAGATAGCACAAATGCGCCAGTCCTACTCATTGCAAGACAACATACTTCAGAGGCATGCCCGCTTAGCAGCAATATCTGTTCGAATCGATCAGCATCCCAATATCTGACAGACTTGTCTTTGGAGCATGTGAAAAAGTTGTGAGTGCGTTTGACAAACCGCAGATCCGTAATGGAATCATCGTGGCCATACAATGTTCTGTGAGTATCACCAAAGTCTAAACCCCACAACTTTATGCTCTTGTCTGCTCCGCCCGAAGCTTGATTGACAGTGCACAGAGCCGTGTGAGTGCAAAAGTTGATCCAAAAGAGATAACGAAGCAATGCTTACCTAATATAGTATCATCATCGCTGCAATCAAAGGCAAGGACTGGCAACTTGTGCCCATACAAGCTCAAAAAGAACTTGAGCGAATCATCAAAGAACACTTTAATTGTCGAGTCCAGACTTGCTACAAACACAAGCCGTTTGGAAGGATCTGTAGAATGAGAATAGCGAACACACATTACATCGTCAGACATTTGCAATGTTCTCGCATGAGAAACCATGGGATGACGAGAGCCATCATTGTGATCGTCACCCTCTTGACTCTCAATATCCCAAAACTTCACCAGTTTGTCTGCTGATCCCGTTACGAGAGCCATCCCATCATGATTTGGACCGGGATGATGCAAATCTAGAGACCAGATGGCTCCATCATGAGCATTCTCTTCTGTGTAGACCAAATCACCTGATGCTACATCCATAATCAGCAAATGGCCCTCACGCGTACCAAGTACAATGTGTGTGTTTCCTGGTAGGAATGCTACACAAAGGCAATAATAGGATGTTGTGGTCTTTGTAGAACCGGAGGAAGTCCCGGCTACTGTCAGTGAACGGAGGCAAGACCGGTTAGATACATTCCACACCTTCACTACATTCTTGGACACGGTGCAAGCTATGGAATCTTCTGAAGAAAGAGCCACAGATCGAATTCCAGTTGGATGCCCAAACATATCCAATGTGGACACCTTTTCGGCAGTGACAAGCCCGGCTCCTTTGGATGAAGCAGGAAATGAATACACCTCAAATGCATTTGTGGCCAATGCAACAGCTATACGAATGCCACCACCACGTTCTGTTGTGGGTACGAATGCAAATGCACGTATTTTGTGGGATGAGCGCACAGTTCCCCTGAATTCGAATTCATCCATTGCCTTGATCGCATCATGATCTTCTACTACTAAAGCTTCTTTGGTATCTTCTCCTTCTGCATTTTCCTCTTCAGACTCTGGGTCGTCCAGAATCCCTCTCTTCTTCCCTTTATCAGGGTTGGCAGCAGCATTTTGTGCAGCATTCTGCTTCTCTCTCCTCCTTTGCAATCTTCTCTTTCGTTTCTTCTGCACTTCTACTTCAGAACGAGGAGTATACACCTCAATTACTCTTTCATTTGACCGACAGATACCAAGATACTTTCCATGAAAACGAATGGAGGCTATACCCTCATTGCTAGTAGCGATTAGGTTGGACGGAGGATGGAGTGAGCCCATGTAGCTGAATACCTCTTCAGTCTTGGCATCTTTTGCATCTTCATTCTTTTCTTCTCCATCAGCAGCATCTGCCGAGTTGTCGCTCTTTTTCCAAACACGAATCTGACCATCCACACACCCAGTAATCAATCTACCACTTCCCTTCGATTCAGCACTGCCCAATATCATCTGCCCATAAGATAAACAGCCAATACTCCCACGGTGTCCCACCAAAGTCTGAATACAGCATTGAGCATTCAAGTCCCAAATTTTCACCAGGCCATCCGAACCAGAGGTGGCAAGACCATCCATATTATTGCCATCCTCTAAATCCAGTATATTATCACCGAAAAATAGAAATTCAATACCGGTAACAGGCCCCGTATGTCCCAAAAGACGAAATAATCCAGACTCGGCCACAATATCCCATAAGATGACTGCACCATCTGTCGATCCGGATGCCAATCGTACCCCTCCTGCTTTGGCTTTCTTTTCAAAAGAGACAATTTGCACCGGTGAAGAATGCCCATTCAACGTCAGCGGATCGGTCAATGAATCATTGCTCGGTCTATTTCTCTGCAGTAAGGATCGAACGAGCCCCCCATCATTCTTGAGAGCAGCATGTGCAATGGAAAAGACACGTACACTTCCATCACCCCATCCGGTGGCAACTTTGCTTTCATTGGAATTATTCGAGACATCGAGACAGAGTACCTCTCCGCCATTTAAAGCCAGACCAGTCCCTATGTTGGATGGTTCGTGATGGCCAATCTTTAGTGTGGGCAGGCCGCGACGAATGTCGTAGCCGATGATTTGGGATCCGGCCGTGGAGAGGAGGGTTGGGGAGATGGATTTGGATGTGATGAGGAAGCATAGTGAGTTGGTGGTGGAGGAGGCGCTGTGGGAGAGGGAGAAGGCGTCGGCGCATTCGTAGCGGAGGTAGGTGTGCTGCATGGTGTCGGTGATGGGTGATAGATGGTGGCCCAGGAGAGATGACGGGTGGATCACTTTTGGTTTTTACAGGTAAACATACTAGGTATCTACGTATCTACCTACTGATTAGCCTACTCTCTACCTTACATGACGAATGAGGGTTTGAACCGGAGGAAACACAACATGACATGAAGGGTCCAAAAGGTCCTCAGTGGAAGACCAAGCGGAGGACTGCACGCGGACTATCTGCACTAGCAATACTCTGCTATTTCCTCATCACGCATCTTGACTACACCATCAACGAGCCTAATGGCGAAACTATTGTACATGCGCCACATGAAGTAACAATACATGCAAAAAAGGATGAAATGGCAACATTCAAACCAGCCTTATCTCCTGCATGGTCGATACCGAATGCAATTCCCAATTCAACCAGTGAACAATTCATGAAAGAATTGGCTGCATTTAAACATGAGCTGAATATACCTTTACCTTGGGAGAAAAACGCTTCATCCATTCAATTACCAACACCAATTTTTGTAGTCAATTTACCAAAATCTGGTACAACAACTTTACATCAATACTTTGATTGTGGCAAAATACCCTCCTCGCACACTGTTACCAAAAAATCTAATGGTGAGGGTAACATCCGCATTGCTAGATGTTTACGGATAAATCACGCCAAAGAAAGAAATAACACTCCAACACCACCACTACATGGATGTGACGGTTACTCTGCATACTCAGATATAGGCGATGCAGCCATGGTGAATGGTCTATGTTACTATCCATCACTACACATAGATGGACTGGAATACCTCGCAAGGTATTATCCTAATGCAACAATAGTTTTGGCAACTCGAAGTGCCAAATCTTGGTATCAAAGCATTAAGAAGTGGCACAATGGCAATATGATTGATATGTGGAGAGATTGGTGTGGTTTTCCTGGTTATTTGATTGACGGCACGGAAGAGGAGAGGTGGACCTACTTTTATCAAGCTCATACACAAAAGATGCGAGATTTTGTCGTTGAGAACTTGGGATTGACGTACATTGAGTCTGAATTAGAAAATGGACATTTGTTAGGGAGATATACGGGTATTGATAGTAGTTGTTGGATGGATTGCAAGCCTAGAGGTGGTTGTGCGAAACTTAATGTGAGTGGGGCGGTCAATTGATGTGAGAAACAAACGGGCAATATACAGCTTTGCTCATGTATCTTATCTTTGCTTAACCTTAATTGCATTCATGAGGACTCTGCCTTTTGTTTTTCGGCATATATGGCCTGAGCTTTGGCTTCACTCTGTTCTACCAGTCTCTCAACTCGACTGGCTTCACTAGAGTTTGCGTCTCTGGCGTGGCGAGACACGGCTTCTGCGTCATCTTTAGCCAGTATTTTTGCTTCTTTTCCGATTACTAGTTCGGCTTCCAGCAGTGCTCTTGCGCTATCGGGCTCAGATGATAATGCCTCCGCCACAGCTTGGTCCATTACAATATCCTCAGCTTCATCTCTGTCTACTACTTCTACAGGGTCGTCACTTGGCTTATTAATCTTGTTGAAAAATCCACGCACTAGGTTCTCGTCGCTGTCCTCACTAGTTTCACCATCGAAAAATCCCAACAATCGTTCAACTCTCAGTTTGAATATACGTTTCTCGTCTCCCTCTACAACCTCAAAATTCCACCCCCTTGACATCACAAAGTCACCGACTCTTGGGATTTCTCCAGCACAAAAGCAAAGGAAGCCAGAAAGTGTACCATATTCTTTCAATATCTCTTCTTCGTCCAAGTTCAAACCCAAAACTGCATCTACATCTTCAAGATCAGCATCACCACGAATCAAGAAGGATCCATCTTCTTGATATGTGATTGAATCTTCTGCAAAAGTAAAATCTTCCTCGTCATCTTCATCATAGATCTCACCAACAACCTAGAGTTGAAGTTGTAAAATTAAGTTAGAAAGAACTAACACATAAAATCATACTATGATGAATAATGGTGTCAACTCACCTCCTCGACAATATCCTCAAGTGATACAAGCCCTTCAGTGCCGCCGTATTCATCTACGACAACAGCCATGTGAACTCGCCTCTTTCTCATTTCTTGCAACACGGCCCATCCATTCGCTGTGTCAGGCACAAAGTAGCATGACTCGATCAAATCAGCATCCTGAATAGTTGTTTTCATCCTAGATGCGAGTTCTGCACCAGTCAACGAACGAACATACTGATCCATTGTCTTTCCAGTTGATGGTTGGGTGAATGACCATTTTCCAAGACTGTTGTCTTGATCCTCCTCAACACTGCCATTGACTTCATCCTCTGAATCTCTAGACAACCTCTTGTAATCCTTATCCACGAGTACACCCTTGACAAAGAAGTCCAACACACTTTTGGCCAATACAATACCAACAATGTTGTCGATCTCACCGTCATAAACTGGGATTCGACTGTAACCACTCTCACGGACCACACCCAGTACGCTTGCTACGCTCATTGTTCGAGGTACAGCCACCACTTCAACACGAGGCTTCATAATCTCTCGAACCTTTTGATCTTGCAAATTCAATACTCCTTTGATCATCTCTTGTTCCGAATGATCAATTGTACCCGAGTCTCGAGCACCAGTCACAATCAATCTTAACTCAGAATCTGATACACCTGAAGTTTCTTTTGCTTTGATACCAAACAAAGCCAATGTAGCCTTGGCCAATGAACTAAGAGCGAATCCCACAGGTCCAACAATGTTACTCACAATCATGATGGGGGGCACCATCAATCTGGCAACTTTCTCAGCATTGATCACGCCGATGTTTTTGGGTAACAGCTCCACAAAGTATAAAGTCAACGCAGTTAAAACCACAGCACTCCATTTTTCAGCGGCCGTGCCCAAGACATGGTCAGCCAAATGAGTAAACAACGTGGTAGCGTAAATAGAGCATGCCGTAGAAGTCACTAGAATGGTAGTCAGGACTCTTGTAATATCTTCATTCAATGCCTGAAACGTCCCACGCCGTCCCCCCTTGCTGGAACTGGATCCACCGGCGGCCTTTTCTTCCTCCTCGGCGAATTCACGAACTTTCCATGGGTACAATGTGGTGATGGCGATTTCTGCAGCGTGCAGTAAAGCAAGGATGGTGAAGATCCCTAGCCAGATGGTCATTTTGGAGGCTAGTTCGTTGGTACTTAGCGGTACAACTGGTACGTTCGGATCACGCTTAGGCATTCCTCCTGACGCAAAGGCTGGTACCCTGGCTAAAAATAGGGAGAGGAAAGCTCCTAGAAGGCCATAGAGTGGCCTTTTTGACTTGAGTTGGATGGTGGATAATGCTTTTGATACTAGATCACGTCTGTTTGTGGTCATCACCTGAAACCTATTGTTGGTGTCAGTTGATTTGTTGATGAGTTTGGATCGAATACATCTGGTGAGATTACTAGCGCATTTCATTGGATTTATTCTTCTTTTTGCTGCAGCCGTTTGTCTGAAAGAATCTCCAGCCACATATCTGATAGAAACTGCTCTGTGACGAGTTGACTTGAAGGCAGGCAGATAGTTTGTCACGCCTACCCGATGCCAATCTGTTGAGGTCCCTGATGAGATGCTCTTTGTAGAGTGTCGTGAAGCCATGTTGGATGGCACGAATGCAGAACTTTGAGCTGCTGTGAGAGATGATGTTGCAGGAGAGCGCCATCCGCGATGTGATGTGATGGCTTGGCTACTGCTTGAGATTGCGGCGTCGACTGACAAAAGCGAGCCTATCAGAACTCGCCAGTTCATTGTTGGTAACAGTGTAGACGAGGCACAGATGTGTGTCTCCTATATAGCTATTTTGGTTCTGGTGTGGGTGTGGAGATTGGTGAGGGCCGGCTGTGAGATCGGGTTGGATAAGTACATAGGTGGTAGGTGTGGATTTTTTCATCGTGCTAGTCTCGAACTTCGACGAACAATGAACGAACTTCGACGAACAATGAACGTCTGTCTCGTCTCGAAAGAGAGAGGAGCAAAGCAAGCAAACTAAAGAAAGCATTGATTGATCATTCAATATCTTCTATTGTTATCAGCATGTTTTTACACGCATCTTCATCTAATGGAAAATTATACTCAAATATCTACATTCACCCTTCTACTTCCTCGAACTCAATCAAACACTCATCAGCTCGTAATGAACCTCCCACTACACCATGCAATTTGGCAACCTTGGTCCCCGCCTTGTGAGAACGAATGACATTTTGCATTTTCATAGCCTCGATTACACAAAGTTCTTGGCCGACTTCAACAATATCTCCTTCCTTGAAGTTCAGGTAAAGAGAGAATGACGTCAATGTTAGGGCTTGAATTGAAGTACTTAGTCAATAGACCAAGTTGATCTTACCTTGACTGCAAAACTGATCAGTGTTCCTGGCATTGGGCTGAGGACAAAATTGCCCCAGTCTTTTGGAATTGGTTCCTTCATCAATGTTGCAAGCTCATATTCACCTTTACTCATAACCATAACATCAAGATCTTTTCCAAACATGGTGAGTCTTAGTGTTCCGGTTTCGTCCTCTCCATGAACCTACGAGTACAGTAGACATTTTATTCGATGAGCAAATAGAACTATGACATCTTCAGTCAAACATTCTGGCGCACCTGCAATGCTCTATCTTCTCCAGCAAGAGATACTTGGGCCAAGTCAGCTGATGGCTCACAGTCCAAGTTGCAAAGCTCTATCACATGAACTTCATCTACATCGTCGTCCTCTGTTTTCTGTAGCTTTGTAACAGATGAAGTAATACTGCAATCTCTTTCTAAATCAATCTTGGACTTAACCAAATAGGAATCGCCAAACATTCCTCCTAAGCAAACTACAACCTCGTCTTCCTTGCTACTGCAACAATTGCCAGTCAAAGTCATTGGTGGATTGCCCAATGCGATTCCTCGCTTTCTCGCAATCTCACGAGCTATAGCAACCAATTGCTTTCTTTCGACCTCTGATAACTGCCCTCCAGAGAACCCATCCGGATAGTGCTGTGCAATGAAGCCTGTTGGTGTATATCCTTTGATAAAGTCGTCATTGCGCAAAACGTCCCGGCAGAATAGCACGTTGTGTTGTACGCCCTTGATGATGTATTGATCAAGTGCGAATCCAAGTCCTTAATCAAGGTTAATAAGGTGAGTCTATTTCATTGAACTACACAAACAATCAACAAACTACATACTCACCCTGAATTGAATGAACTCGATCAACTGGACTGTATGATATGATCTTTGATATGATGGGGTCATAAAACGGTGATATGATCGTTCCTGGAACCACGCCAGTGTCGATACGAATATTGCAAGGTTGATCACTGGATCCTACTTGCAATAGCTTTGGGGGCTCGGAGTACTTGACTAAAGGTCCAGTACTGGGTAAAAAACCTCTCAGAGGATCCTCTGCATAAACTCTAGCCTCGATCGCATGGCCTGTGTATTTCACGTTAGCTCCTTCTCCTCCATCACCATACTTATCATCCATTGAATGATCAACCATATCCAAGTACCTCTGAGGAATTCCTCTACCCGCAGCGACTTCTAGCATACCATGAACCAAATCAACATAATTCCCGCTAGCCCATCCATCACCACTTATCATTTCAGTTACAGGATGCTCGACTTGCAACCTGGTATTCATCTCGAGAAAGTAAAAGTTCTGATCTTTGTCTACCAAGAATTCTACAGTGCCAGCGCTCTCATAATGCACCTCACGAACCAACGACTTTACTTGACGAATCATCTCTCTTCTAGTTTCGGGCAGCAGGTGTGGAGATGGGCTTTCTTCCAAAACCTTTTGGTTTCGTCTCTGTATACTGCACTCTCTTTCTGCAAAGCATAGGATGTCCAGCTCGCCTTTAGCGTTCTGGCCACTCAGCACTTGAATCTCAATGTGATGAGGGTCCTCGACGTACTTCTCTACTAATAGACGATCGTCTCCAAAAAAGGATTTGGCCTCAGCCGAGCCAAGTCTGTATCCCTCCTCTACCTGAGCATCGGTGTAGCAAATTCTCATGCCCTTACCTCCTCCACCACTGGAAGCTTTGATCATGACTGGATATCCAATAGAATGCGCGATTTCAATGGCGTGTGCTGGACTTGTAACTACCCCATTGTACCCTGGAATTGTACTCACACCAGCAGCATCCGCAATGAGCTTAGATTGAATTTTATCTCCCAATGAATGGATAGCATGTTGAGAAGGTCCGACAAATTTCACCTTCTTTTCGCTAGAAGAACCTCCATAGATTGATTCGTTCACATTCATCTGCTCCACCTTTTCACAAAACGCAGCATTTTCACTCACGAAACCGTACCCGGGATGAACGCACTCAGCGCCTGTAAGCTCAATAGCTTGACACACTTTGTCGATATCCAAATAGGAATCACTGCTCGCAGCTCCACCTATGCATACTGCCTCATCTGCCATTGCAACGTGCAGCTAACAATGTCATAAATTGTGTTACTTGCATGTCATTAGCAAACTAAATACACACGGTACATCAATCAAGTACTTACTGATTTGGCATCAGCAGTGGAGTAGATTGCAACCGTTTGAATATCATGCTGGCGAGCTGTACGCATTACACGTAGGGCGATTTCTCCTCTGTTGGCTACTAGAATCTTGCGAAATGGTGGTTTGGTAGCTGTTGCATGTGTACGATGTTGGGTTAGATGGCATGCAGATGCCTTTTGGCATGCTGGCATCCATGATTTTGCACCTCGATGTGAGTTACGGAGAATAGTTGATAATCTCGACATCATTTTTGGTTTGAAATAGTATTACTCGTTGAATAAGACGTGGACTATTGTCAATAAGGAACTGGAAGTTGTTGACAGCACATGAGTAAAGTGTTCGATGAGTCTGCTTTGCAATCAACGTAAGATATGAACGGGACGCAAAATGCCTCTCATCACGAGGTATCGGCACAGGCATTGCGATAACTCGCGACGCAATGGTGGGATTTATCCCCAGGCAGACAGAAGCAAGACAGTTACATCTCACGTCTCACCTTCGCCTAAGTACCATACGAGGGACGATTAACTTTGCCTTGAAAGTTGATAATGTGAACCCTTAGAAAATAGCAAGCATCAATTCTGCATGGTAATGTTCCGATGTTCTGATTAGATGCAATGAAATAGCCGATCGAGCTTATCAGAATGATGTTCTTGTTCGCATTGGCGTGATGTGATGGGTGATGGCTGGCCGGCTGGCTGTGGGTGGGGTCGCTACGTACTTAAGAGCTATCTACGTAAGGCTGTCCTTTCGTAACCTAACCTAACGGATTTTATCGCCAAAAACAGTCACGGGTCCTTAGGTTAGGTTCATATGCGCCTTTGTATCGACCTATCTCCCTAAAAAATGGCTTCTAATGGGTTATGAGCACAAATGCGTTAGGGCGTTAGGTTAAGTTCATCGAAATCTTCTGCCCTATCAGGGGTGGATAGGGAAGAAGATTTTGGCCGACCTAACCTAACACCTAACGCTCTCCACCACCAATTCCACCATCTCAGCTATCTCCGCTGCGGCCACCACCCCCATAATATCACCAAACCGCCGTCTTACACCCACCCAATCACGCTCCTCAACCCCTCACACATCCCCTTGCACCCTCATTGTCCTCATTGGCGTGAGAGAAGGAGGAGGTTTCAATGCAAGCACTGCCGGCAGAGATCATGCCAATTTTTAGGATAATTGGGCATGATACGCAACAAAACAGCAAAGACAGTGAGCACAAACGAAACAAAAACCAGCTGAATCGGCAGCAAGGAAGATTCTGTCGATTCGGCTGTAACAGGAGCACGAAAATGGGACAATAAACCACTGGATTGGCTCGAGTTGGATGCACAACTAATTATTTATCTTGTGCTGATTTGCAAATAGTTGTGTTCTGTTCATTATTAAACCTAAAAACTTCACAGCAAACAAGCTAATATATTTATCTAATAGATCGTGTAATATTAGCCTTGGTTTATTGTTGCATCCCCTCCATTCACCCCATTCCGTCGCTGCTTTGTTTCAATTCGATCGTTCGATGTGTAATTAGGGCATAAAGTTCACTAAATTTTACGCGTAGCTTGCTGTCTATGTATATATTGAGATACCCTCGTTAGGAGTTAGGGAGCAAAAATAAAGGATAGGGGCGATACAAATTGTCTAGAAAAGGGCTGAATTCCCTAAAAATGGGACTTACTGAAGTAAGTCCCATTTTCAAGGACATCCGTTAGGTTAGGTTACAGAAGGACAGCCTTAGTTCTAATATGATGGAGCGTGTATCTCTGCATGTTCGCACTTTCACTTTGGGTTACCTTCGTAGAGGTGCCAGCTCTCAGTAGTGGAAGAAGTATGTTCATGTGTATTTATCCTCCTTTCTTCCTTTTCCCCTTTCCTCTCTCCTTCCTACAAGATTCCTAGGCTTGCGTAAAAATATAATAAAAAGTCGAAGTGAAAAATCTAAATGACCTTCTACGTATAAAGGAACTGGTAAATGACATCCAAAATGACCCTCAGATCTCTCACTTCCCTACATCAAAGGTATTGTGGGAGGAACTTTTTACATAACCCAGAATTGTGGGAAAATCTAGGGATAATCAGCAGGCAGGCCGTGA